>JAUMHG010000051.1:16813172-16825935 GCA_032359395.1 Enteromius anoplus | reverse complement strand
TTACTTATAAAACATGTGTTTGGCTTGAAGCAGCACTGCAGACCATTCTGTTTATGACATCAAAGTACTGCGACAGCGATTAGGGGGCATTTTTCTTTCTTTTTTTTCTTGTCTTTTTTATGTTGAAGCAGTATTGCTTTTGAAAAGCTATACCTTATTGTGTTACTGTCATTTTTTAATTTATTATATACATATATATATATACCCTATATATATTTTTTTGTCTGTCCACTCTGCTTAAACGTGGATAAATATTTGCACACAGATGTGTGCTCATTGAATGAAGAGATAAAGAAAATGAAGAGATATTTAAATTAAATTATAGTGTATTGATAATATATTTATGATGAAACAGCGCCTGTGTCTGGTCATGGATTGTAGACGCTGCATAAGAACAGAAATATCACCCGGCGAGAGACGAGAAACTCAGCGCTGCTGCTCCACCTGCTGCTCGCGGCGCCCTCTGCTGCTCACAAACTGAATATTATGCTTTGGTGATGTAACTCAAATAATCATGGAATAATTTAAAAATAATACGGTATGAAAAAATAGCCATTTAATATTTTTTATTAATCACAAAGACTTTATATATTTCCGATGAAAGCTCTTGCTGAAGATCCAAAAACACAGTTTGCAGGAGAAACTGAGGATGAGATTAAGATCCAAGCTCTGAAGATGCACTGAAAACAGCCAGATGTACATAAAAATCATCATCTGACCTGCTTTTTGACAGTACTGTGTTCTGTAACACCCCCACTTTCTCTCATACTGAACAATACTGTTTATTATTATAACAACACAACATATGAGTAGAGCCTTGCAACTTATTTGTGTTAGATTTACATACCAAACATAAAGCTCCTGAATTTATCTAGTTTAAGCTTTGGTTTAGTCATGACATCAGCCACCATTTCTTCAGTAGGACAATACTCAACTGTCACTTTGCCATATAAGTGCTGATCGGATGAAATCGTATCGTACAGCATATAGCGTTATCTTCATAGATTTGTACAGGCATATACAGTTATTTTCCATATTGTTCAACAACTGTACAAGTTACATGCTTTCTTGTGTGATTACACAGCCAGTGCCATAAATTCTGCTTCACCTGTTGATAAAGCAACTGTGGAATGTTTCCTTTACTTCCAAGAGACCAGAGGACCATTTTGACCAAGACTAAAGCAGTGCCCTGTTGTGCTCCTCCTGTCATTTAGATCTGACGCCCAGTGAGCAACACTGTCTGCCACTGCTTTAGATTTTTCATCACTTTTCTCGTAGCAAAGTTCATGCTCAATTGTACCTTTTAAGTACCTCATTACATGTTCAACTGCAGAACAGTGTTGTTTGCTTGGGTTAAACAAATATTGTGATATTTTCCAATGATGGAGGTCAAGATTATACTGTGCTGCCATTTGAATCAAGGCTCATAAGAGATATTTGCTGTTGGGGAGAAAGCCTCTTTGTAATCTACACCCTTCACTTGACTATAGCCTTTAGCAACATATCTTGCTTTGAATGACTTAGTCCTATCATTAACTTTGATAGCATAAACCCATCTACTCCCCACTGCATGTTTACCTTCTGGTAGAGTAGTTAGGGTATCATTTACCTGTGAGAATGTATTTCCTCTTCCATGGCCTTAGCCCACATCTATGACTTATTTGAACTCATAGCTTGCTTGAATGTTTGCAGTACATCACACAGTCTGTAACACAGTGGTTCCCAATGTTGTTTTGTCAGTAAGTGCAGCATGTTTAAGTTACATATTTCAATCAAGGGCGGAGTGGCAATCGGGACAGTCGGGATTTTTTCCCAGCGGGCCAATCGAAGGACTACAAGCCAAGATATAAAAAAAATAATATTAATCATTAATAGGAAAATTTTCCATTGTAAATTGTGGTTGTCCAATGTTTGTCACAAGATGGCGCCAAACGGTAATCTTTGTTGGCGCGGAGGGATTTAAAACATAAGTAGTGCCGGCTATGCGTTATTAGGTCTTCTATGTGGTCTTCTCAAGATACGCACCCATTTTAAATGAGATACTCAATGTTGACGCAAGGTCTGAAAAGCACAGCAAATATTTCTACAATCATTCCTACATCACAGGAAGTATTTATAAATATCCAGGAAAAAATAAATTCTAGAATCTCATCTCTATTTTATAAATATAGGATTTCCACTATAGGCTAAATACAGTGTCATTCAATAGTTTGGGCTCAGTGTAGTTTATTTCTTTGATTAATTATTTTTCTTTGATTCATTTTGGTCAAAACATGTGCATTGCTGCAAAAGATTTATGTTGCCATGAACAAATGATCCAAAAAATATTAATGTGTGTAGAATGCTCAGGGTTGGAAGGGCTGCCGAGCCTTAGGGTGAATTTCAATCTATCAAAACATTTTTAAAACAATGTCAGTTTACTTTAGAGTCAAAATTATACAGTATATTATACCTCATGTATCTAATACAGTATAGATACATGATATATATTTCAAAATATATATATTGTCAAATGTTTAGGGTAAGATATTTAACATTTAAAAAATATGTTTTAAATACATACTCTTTTGAAGTTCTTTTGAACTTTTTTTCCCAATTTTTGAGCACCAAACACACTTTCAGCAGCCATTACTTTTTGATGATGGAGGATCATGTGGCACTGAAAGTAATGGCCGTTGAAAATGTGTTGAAAGGAACAAATTACAGAATATTTTAAAATACACTGAATACAGTTATCATCAATTTTAATAATCTTTCTCAGAATTACCACATTTTATTTAAGAAAAATATATAATAGCTATGTATGCATTAGATATATTTATAATATAAATTATATGAATATAAATAAAATAAATCTAAACTGTGTGTGTCTGTCACATATTGTTCAGGAATCAGGCTGGTTGTGCCAGCTCTAGCCACTGGATGGGACTCCAGCTCCCCATTGGCTGTCTGTGTTTTGTGTTTCTGTTCTCACTTCATCAATTAACTTATAGTAACTTATAGTAACCATAGTAGTTCACTCATGTCTGCACCTGTCATTCGTTGCCATAGTGTTTAACCTGTTTCTGTGCCCCTCAGTCTAATCAATGTGTGTATTTGAAATTCTCAGTTTGTCTTTGTCTATTGCGGTTCATTTTACTGTTTTGGAGTGTTGTTTGGAGGATTTCTCTGTTTGGGTTTCCCTGTTTTCTCTTTGTGTATTAGCACCTGGATTATTGTTGGCGACCTTGCCTGGTTCTGGACTATTGATCTCGCCAAGTCCTTTCTGGATATCGTTTACCCCTCTCTCCACCCACGCTACGGACTATGAATACTCTACTGCCTTTGCCCATGTGATTATGTCTGCTGTGATCGTCCTGTCTGCTTGTTTCACAGTGTTTTCTTAATAAATCAGCCTGCACTTGAATCCACATGACTCCCCGCCTCCATATTTTTACACATATACTAAGAAAAACTTTCAAAACATCAAAAAATCATTATCTAAAATCATCAAACAAAAATTATGTCACATCCTCATATTTGTTCTCTAAAGGCCGGGCTAAACGAATAAACACTGTTATTGCATTCCTGACATGGGCCAGACCCTCAGTCACTATTCAAATACAGATGTTTCTTACCCCATTTATCACTAACGATTATATTCTCAATCTCACCCTATCATAATATTAGAAAAAGTCAAGTCTGATTGGCCCAGATTGGCACTAACTTTTTTTTAACAAATAACACCTTATTTTAAAGTGTTACCATTTTGATTGTAGAATTGACTGGTTGTCTTTGACCACCAGATGGCGATATAGTCAGGCCCCTAAACGCAGCACTCGCACCTCTTCAGCATTTTGGTAAATTTACTACTCTTTAGTTTAAGCTTTACTTTCGATGAGAGTAGGTTACATTTCCGTTTATATTTAGATAGCATCTTTGGAAGGTAATTTTTGCACCTCTTCAGCTGAAAGTGGCCCTGCCGATGGGCTCTTTGTAATATCAGCCTGCAGGGTTTTATCACAAATCCAGGAGATTATGTCTAAGACTCTCAGGCACCTTACATGTGTCTGTCTTTTACTGTGTCTGTGTTCTCCGCTTTCTGATTACTGCAGACTCAAAACTCTAATCTGAAAGAGTGAGCCTGTAGTCAGTTTCTGATTTTCTCACTCACTGTCTGGCCCGTTTCCATATTATTTCCGTCAGAGGTTTGTTTCTTAATCTATATTAATGACAAGTTCACATTTAATAGCATGCACACCTGTCTCATTCCCTCCCCCTAAACAGCTGAGAGGACACACTATGGGACGGTGGGACTGAGAAAGTTAGGTGCATGTATGTGCTCGAGTGTGTGTGTGTGTGTGTGTGTGTCATAAGTAGATAGGAGATCTGTCTCAATCTTTTTCAATCTAAATACCTCCATCACCACCACAGCACCCTGTCAGTCAAAACCAAACAGTCAGTGGCTGAACCCCACGATGGAAAGAGACTGTTATGGTCAAAGAGCAAATTTTGCTGTTGTAGTCCTAAAATAAAACATTTGAAAAGCCAAAGTTCATTATAAAGCTGTGTGCATTGGTTGACATTTTGAACTAGCTAGTGTCTCTTAGTGGTTTTGTGTAGTCACTTAGGGGCAAAATAGTGTGCCAAATCTGCATGAAATAAAATAATTGTAAGTTATTGTATTGTTTCATTGTATTATTTTATTTAATAAAACAGTTGGGTTTTGTTGTCTTTGTCTTTAGTAATAAAACATTCTCTCAAATGTAGTAAAACATGTCAGAAGCTGTGTGTGTGTGCCGGTGAAAGAGAACAACCACAAAGCTCTCGCTGCCCACATTATTTTCCCTTTGACTTTATATAAAAGAGACACTTTTCCTCAGTGTTTCTCATTCTCTCGTCTTTCTCTCTCTTTGTTTCTCTGCGTTCCATTCATAGTTCAGTGAGGAAGTATGAGGAGTGAATTGGTGCCATTCATTTCTGGTGAGTGTGACAGTAGCCCTCCAACGCACACACACACTTGTTTTTCTTGCAAAGTGGGGACTTTCTACTGACTTCAGTTGTTTTTATACTGAGCTCAGGATGTTTTCTATATCTCAACCCTCACAGAAGCTTTCTGTGTTTTCGAAATTTCATTAAAATGTAATTTAGTATGCTCAGAAAGCTATTTTCTTTTTGGAAACCTTTGGCTGCGTCTCCCAGTGTAGTTGATTTGTGCTTGTTGTTGTACAAGCTTAGTCACTGTTGTATTGTTTATCACCTCAAAAAACGTTCCCTTTTCAAAAAGTACCTCATTGTAAAACATTGCGTCACAAAATTTGCTTGTATTTAACATGGATTATTTCTTTAAGGCCCCAGTGTTGGCCAACTGCACACATACTGGGCGTGCTAAGACCTGTTTCTAAACTAAAAAAAGCACCTGACACTGATGGTGGATTTTACTTACCACAGAATCAGTTTCGCTGTCTGACAGACAATAGAAAAACCCCACTGACCTACATGCTGCATACACATTCAACAAAATCCAGTCACACAAGACCATTTGGCCCGTCGGTCTCTCTCTCACTAATGAAGAAGCTTCACGCTGTGAGTGTGTGTATGCGTAGTCCTGCAGTTGCTGCTGTCATTCAGGCAGAAAAGTGTGTGTGTATGTGAGAAAAGGGGGTGAGGAAGGGAGTGCAGGCGTCATGCTCCATAAAGCCGCTGTGATAGTTTGAGCATACTATTGCTTCCGACAAACACTTCCAGCCACTTGTTGCTGTGGATTTGGTATTGAGAGAGAGGACAGCATGCTAGCTGCCGAGGCCTTCAGGGGTGAGTTTCTCCGATCTGATACAGCAAAAATGTCCTTTGAGCATGGTATCCTGAATGTCCGAATTTGATCTGCTGTAATGGGAAAAGGTTAAAGTTTGTTTAGTTTAAAAATGGTGCTTTTGAGCAGGTTAAACTGTTCAAACCAGAGACACACAAACAGTCAAATTCAAATTTAACATCAAAGTGAACGCTAAATGCTTTTTATACTCAAAGTACGATAGGATAGGATAGGATATACTGTAGAATGTGACAGAATATGGTAGGATAGGGTATGATTGGATAGAACAGGATATGTAGGATGGTATACAGGATAGACTGGGATAGGATATGGTATGACAGTCAAATACAACAGGACAGGATAGGACAGCATAGGATGGGTGGGATAGATTAGGACAGGACATAGAATAATAGGTAAAGATTGGATGGAATATACCTGTAGGATGGGATAGGATGCCATACTGTATACGATAGATTAGGACATGATATGGTTTGAAAGAAGAAGATGGGATGGGTTGTGATAGGATATACAATATGATGTATTAGAAGAGGACATGGCATAATACAGTAGGATGGGATGGGAAAAGATAAGATAGTATACGGACACACCTGTAGAATAAAATAGGATAGTTTGGGATATGATGGGATGTATAATAGGATAAAGATATGATATGATGGACAGGACAAGAAAGGATGAAAATAAGATGGGACAGTACATGTCCCATCATGATATGATGGGGTAATTTTCACTGTACTTGAGACTTGAGACGAACTTGAGTCTGAGAATGACCTTTTCTGGACTTGAGAATTGCAACATTGATTATTCTACTGTATTCCATCCCATCCTATCCTTTTCCAATCCTGTCCTGTTCCGTCCTGTCCAGTTTTATCCTTACCTTATCCTATAAACACAACCTTGTGAGACGGTGACTATGGCACATCCTTGTTCTTTATTTTGAAGGGTGAGGTATTTAAAAAATATGAATTAGTAATTAAACACAAATACACATATACATTCAATAGTGATGTAATTAATAAAAATGACATAAAATATAAATAATTCAACACAAATGTAAAACGATACAATCTGTCACAAACAAGACCCTTCTAGGTGAGCATAGCAATGCCCACTTTTGAATTGGGCAGTAGATCTTTGATTTCAAATGAAGAAATTAGCTTAAAACTAAGTGACAATTGGGAGCTGTGGTGAAATATAGTGCTTCTTAAACCACTCTCCAAAGAAAAAGTCCCCAGTAATCTCACATGTGTCCAGAGTCTCAGAAGACCCCTCAACAATGTCTCAAAACCGCACCAAGATGCCAAGGAATTTTAGAAGAAACAATGCTGATACTTTGAGCTACAATATGTCCATGCTGACCTTGAATTCTGATTGTAAAAACGAAAACAATTGAATCTATTATGAGGCCTCATCCACTGGTTCACACAGGTGATCAGATTTACGATCAGATGTTAATCATTACATTTGGTCATTCTTTTGAATTATGAAAACAATGTCCTGTGCTCATTTTGTAGAACTTGACCAGTTAAACATTGACATTGTTTTATCTATATATGTCTGTGCTTTCTGTGGTCTCAGACAGAAACTGAGTCACGGCTCCTCATAGCCAGGCGTGGCACACACACACACACACACACACACACCTGTTTTCAGCCATGTAGAGGGGAATGTGTCACATGCAACCACGCTCAGCAAATATTAATATTAGTCAAGGCCATGGGGATTCCCACAGGCTTTGTTGAAGGATCAGACTGTTCCCTTTGGATATTCGGCAATAAATGGATACAACAAAGTCAAAAGGTCACACGATCAGAATAAACGACAGAAACAAGATAGTAACTGAACAGATTTCCAACAGATAGCAAAAGTCATATATTTCTAAACTACTTTGGGGTGGTTTTCCCAAGTAATCTCGATTGTGATTGTGCTTGCTATCGATAATAATGTGCTGATAAAGCATGATACATCATGGAGTCATGTCCCGAGGTTAACCTCTATGTTTGTTGTTCGGTTTAATTACATTTCACTGAAGAGTGTGACGACAAATATTGTATCAACTAAACAATGAAAGCAAAGATGTTTATGTGCCGTTCACACAGACAGTTACTTGCAGAAGAAGTGTAACCAGAAATCTTTCATATTTACAGGTGGTGACATGAGTGACGAGTGATGTTTTATGTGCAAATGTGATGCTATGGGTGACTGCCAACGGCAATTTAAACAGAGAAGCACCTGTGATGCTTGGCAAGATAGTCAAACAGGAACACCTTGTTGCAAAACCAACAGTATTTACCTGAGGGCCTTCAGTGATTATTAAGTGTCAGTCAGGGTGTCAAGTATAGGGCCTTATTCCCACTTAATTAATTAAAGCTTGATTCTCCCTAAAGCAAATCAACACTACTATCAACTAACACTTTGCTAGTTCATTTATATCACATAACTATAACTAAAAAGTTGGGTTGAATATTGTTATGGACTGGAGTCTGTATAACTGTATACACCGCAAAATATCAGTGTCACTTAAGAAAAAACTCTACCGATTGCATTCCAAAAATAACAAATCAGGTACACTAAAATACATATATATTTCAGGCAATGCTGGGAATGCTCCTTTACAAATGATCTATAGCCTACATATACACAGTATTTGCATTTCATGAAAAGATATAGCTTTAAGCAAGTCTATCGTTTTTTTTTCACCTTGATAGCAACATTCATTTTTTAAATAGTCCCAGGATGATTTTTAGTGAATGTAGGAAGTCATTTCCCCTCAAGGAGTCCTGTGACCATGTTTGTCTAATATCTGACAACCAGAGAGTTTCTAAAAACATTTTTATTATATATATAAAAATATATATATGCTGTAGAACACAACTTCATAGGCCTATTTGATTTCACGTCATATCTATTGCCATGGCATAGACGATTTTTTTTTCAATTCGGTACTCATTTCCCAGATTTCTCACTCTCATGTCGCTTCTGTATAACCACTTAAAACCACGTTTGCAGAAGTGAGTAGAACACGTCTGTAATATTTTAAACGAGCTTGATCATGTCTACACTACGAAAAAGGCAACTAAGAATGACATCTCTTAATAAAATATTAAAATAACCACTAGTATTTGCGTAAGTATTTGTGTGAGATATGTGCCCTTGGGAGACGGTGACTTACCTGTTGTGTTCTCACTTGCACGGAAGTGCATATAAAGGTTGGGCAGGTAAGCGCACGCGCTGAGTCTGTCTGTCCAGGTGAGCTTAGACCTGCTCGCGCGTACATGCTCGCATCCCGAGTTCGCTCGCTTGAGAATATGAACTTTATTTTTTCTCCTTTGATCAGAAACCGTGAGGACTAATGGGGATTGTTTCACTCTACATTGTCCTTCACTTCTGGCTCGGCACTGTCGGAGGTAAGACTGAAGAAATTTTGATCAATCACAAATACAGAACATACGTGCGGTCTCGTTCCTCATTCAGCTTTTGATTCCGCCTATCAATCAATCAATCATTTAGAGCAATATGAAGACAAAAATCTTCACAAAAAAACAAAAACAAATAACGTCATTAAACTATATCTGTTTTGAAAAGTATAGCCTGACTCATTTTGAACATCTGCATCAATATGACAAAACCTATTTAGATTATGCAAATCTGTCACATTAAATCTGCTAAGGGCGTAGTTTCTCTTTAATTACATCTCATGTGTTTATTGTAGCTATGTAAATAAAGTTCTTGTTACTGTCACAAATGTATAAATGCTCATTATGTGAAGATGTTAATCACCTTCAAATGTTACATACAGACTTTTAAACATGGTATTTAGAAGAAGAAAGACATGAAATCAAAACAAACATAAAAAATAATACATGTAAGTTATAACTAGTTTAAAAAAATGCTACCCTGGTGCATGTTGGGAAGACAGATTGGGGAACCACAAACCCATTTTCTTTTTCTAGTGTAAGCATTTTTGCACTCACAAATGCGTCAGTCCATCTCATCTGCGTTTTATTGGATTCACCTAGAAAGACCTAAGCATACATTGTTGTAACAGAACAGAGCATGCGCAAGTAATGAAATACAGCAAGCTGATTTAAGATTTACTTTTAATGTCATTTTAGTCTTCTTGCTGCTTTGACTACTTTTTGGCAGACTGAGAGCAAAACTATCAGCTGACTTTATATGGTTTTGATGTTGCGTGAGAAACTTTGTTGCATTGAGAAAAGCAAACCGCATCCACAAACCACGCTGTGCTGTGTCGTGTGCAGGGACGTGTTCTCAATTTAACGCTCTCTCCTGTGACGAGTGTCTGCAGCTGGGCCCGCAGTGCGCCTGGTGCACACTACAGGTAACACAACTGATTTTTGCTTAAAAAAAATTTCAGAATGCATTGGACAAACTCTTCTTGAAGGGATAGTTAACTCCAAAAAGGAAGTATTATACTAGTACAGTACAATATATAGTAACAATGGTTGTAAATGATTCTTCAAATTCTCTTTTTTAATTGAAAAATAGCCATCAGGAAGGCACTATTGGGCACACACTGAAATACATATTTAAGGGCTCTTTTGTCTTATTGTCAGTGGGCATATTTTGTATAATTGTTGACATTAGTGTTTTTTTTCTTTGATGTATTTATGTTTTGTGAAAAGAAGCCAAAGAAGAAGCCAAAGACAAATGACCATATAATAGATAACCCTCGTGAAAAAAAGCAAAAATGTTTAGAACATGTATTTCAAGTATACTACCAACATATTTGCAGTTGTACTTTTAGTATACTAAACTGCTAAACTTAAAAGTCTGCTAAACTTGAACAACTCATTTTTGTTGTTTATGTACGGTAATTCTGCATAAGTCACATCTAAAGATAAACAGAAACATATTTGATTGTGCTAAAGTGGAAGTATACTTCAGGTACAGACCAATATTATTCAAAGATCATACAATCCTTATTACTGCTGATATTACAGTAAAACACGTTTTAGGCATAATAAAAGTAAATGTGCCCTGTGCAATAAATAAATACTCCAAATAATGTGATATGTCAACAAAAGTTACTGATTTTGAAGTATGCATAGAATTAAATTAGAAATATATATATATATTTATTTATTTTATTTTATTTTATAATTTCTTTTTAATTACTTAAATTTTTTTGGCAGTGTTAGCAAAAATAATTAAAATGATTGTTTATCCAGAATTTCACTGACTTCTTTTCAATCGACGAGAGATGCAACACACCCGAGTCTCTTCATCAGAAGGGATGCTCCGGGGAATTCGTGGAGTTCCCCGTCACGAATGCCAAAGTGCTCAAGGACCAAGGCTTAGGAAAGAGCGCCAGCCTCACTAACGCTTCATACATCTCACCACAGAAGATGCGCCTCCAGCTTAGACCAGGTAAAAAAAAAAAAAATGGGTGACACAGATTTGAAAATCAAAGAAATGTCTCTCTGCCCACAGCTGCTCCTCTGCTGGGGAGGTACTTCCCCTGATGGAACGATTAAAAAGATTTAGTCATTCAGAGACAGAAAGCCAAATGCAGACGAACTACACAATGTCTACTTGTGCCAAACATCACACTGACCTGGAAAACATTTGCACCACACTGGAATCTCAGAATGTAAACATGTGCCATTTTTGAGCTCTGTTTGTCATCTCTCTTCCACAGGAAGTCAGCTGACCTTTCAGATTCAAGTGCAGGAACCGGAGGACCATCCGGTGGACATTTATTACCTGATGGACCTGTCAGCGTCGATGAATGATGATCTGAAAATGACCAAAGACTTGGGCACGACGCTCTCAAAAGAGATGGCTAAGCTTACCAGCAAATTCAGGCTAGGATTTGGTTCCTTTGTGGAGAAACCAGTTCTGCCTTTTATCAAGATAACAAAAGAAGAGTTGACCAATCCCTGCAGGTAATACACCAGCTCGGCCAGATCTGAGGGGTCTGCCAGTATAAACCCAAAAAGAAGGATGAATGCGGGGGGGGGAATGGGTAATTTCAACTGATCATTTTTATGACCTCTGAGCAACGTCATATGACATCATCGTCCATTTAGTAGTGCGCTATGAACAGTTTTAGACAATAGAAGGCCGCTTTTAATCACGCTTCTCTTATGCAGGAGTGTTGATTTTGAATGTCTCCCCACATTTGGATACCGACACCTTCTGCCGTTAACGAGCAGTGCTGACAAGTTCAATGAGATCATCTCGAAGCAGCAGGTATCTGCGAACATCGACTTGCCCGAGTGCGGTTTTGACGCCATCATGCAGGCGGCGGTGTGCGGGGTGAGTCGCTTATTTCCCTTCAAATGATTGGCTTTAATGGAGGAAACACTGTTTCGTTCCAACTTCTGGAAATGTCCCTGTTAACTCAGGACAGGATTGGCTGGAGGAACGATTCCATCAAGCTGTTGGTGTTTGTGAGCGACGCAGATTCTCATTTTGGGATGGATAGTAAAATGTCCGGCATCGTAGTGCCCAATGATGGAAAGTGTCACTTGGATGACAATAATGAATATTCCATGACTGCCCATCTGGTAAGGTGAAGTTTGCAGCTTCTGTTCCTGAGGAATCAGGAAATTTGAGTCATTGAAAAGGAATATTCCAGGTTATAGTGACTAGAAATGAAATGCTACCTGCTAAAAAAAAAACAATAGAAGGTTTACATTAAAATGCCATTATGAACCATGAAGTTTTTCCAGTAAAACCATTACAGAATTCCTTTTTGTAGTGTGTTTTGGCCATTTTTCCAAAAGGATTTAACGTCCCACCAATAGAATACATCACATACCAGTAGACACTATTATACTTTCCATTAAAACCAATTCAAGAGTTTGCGCTTCCTCATAATCAAAAAGGATAAAGTTCAGCATATGTGGCATACTGTCCGGGGGGCGAGCCGGGAGGACGGTGGACACCGAACCCTAAAGGCTTGAACCCTAGCGAGGGCTAGAGCTC
>JAUMHG010000051.1:16801631-16813072 GCA_032359395.1 Enteromius anoplus | reverse complement strand
TCGGATGATGAGGTGCCAGCTGTGATTAATCAACCGCGCTCCTACTCGAAATAGTTTATTTGCAGAAACTTCACTACAATTCCCATTATAACCATTAAACCCATTACATTTTCCATTGTGTTTTGGCCAGGGTTCTATTCTTATTCTCGGCAGGGACTCCACCACGAAGTGAACATTTTGTTAGTAATCTCTTACACACCATGTCGTTCAAACCTGTAAAAGCTTCGTCCGACTTCGGAACACAATTAAAGATATTTTTGATGAAAACCGGGAGGCTTGTCTGTCCCATTGGAAAAGTATGAAAGATATCCAACGAATGCTCCATCTGCTTTTTGTATGGAAAGAATACAAAAATAGTGACTTTAATCAAAGATTCTTATTTTCAGTATTTATGATCAACACTGAGATAATACCAAGAATAGTACAGATATCATGTAAGGCGTGGTTTACAATTGGATAAATTTTAAATGTGGTATTCAGCGGATAAAGGTGGCATTGATGGCACTAGAACAATTCATTTTAAAGCTTCAGTTCCTAAAAGCAAAAGGGAAAAAACTACATTTTCAGTACATGTATGCATTTACATCTATAAACATTTTGGTATTTGACATGAAATAATTTTGGGTTATTGCTGTATTATTACTGTAAATGCTTTCACAAAAATATCTACTTCATTTTCTAACTTTATGCATGTGTGTGTGTGTGTGTGTATATATATATTTCTATATTTAGAGTTCTGTCAAATGATTAATCGCGATTAATCCCATCCAAAATAAATGTTTTTGTTTACGTAAGGTGTGTGTGTACTGTGCACATTATATATGAAGACAAACACATGTCATGTCAGTGATTTTTGTGTAAGCTGAATTGAACTGCCTTCAACTGAAAATGTGTTTACAGAAAGTGTGTATAATAGTTGCATTATTGACCCAATTTCCCTGTTTAATATGTAAAGCTGCTTTGATATTACCTGTATTGCTAAAAACGTTATATGAATAAAGATAACTTGACTCGAAAGCATTTACAGTAATTATTCAGATGCTGTCAATGAAACTTATATTTAACCTGGAATATTCCTTCACAACGTATTTATTTTGAGTTCTTGTTGAATTACTATATTGTAAATCTAAATGAATTGAATACTGATTTTTCTTTTTTAACAAATGAATATAGGTATAGTCTTTTCTCCTGCTGTATTTCTTGTGAATGTATTGTCTGACTGAGTGTCTTGTTTTTGGTATTTATTTCATCTGTGTTTATAGGAGTACCCAACATTAGGGCAACTTGTGGACAAACTGGTTGAAAACAATATCCTCCTTATATTCGCCGTGACGGACAATCTGAGGCAGAACTATGAGGTGAGAAAAACTTTTCTCTCTCATGTTTATTCATATTAGCCCACAAAGAGGGAAACAAAAAGGCATGTGTTTTTCTGTGCATGTGGAACCTGAGAGCACCTGATGGAAGATATATCAGTGGGTGAATAGCCTGCGTGAATCACTAGTGTATTCGGTTCTCTTTACAACATGTTCAAACAGAGTATTTAACACATTACCCAGGCCGACCTCTCATGACACAAATATTTTATGTTTTCTGAGTTCTCCTTTTCTTCCCTCTTCCCTCCCTTTCTCCATATCGCTCTCCCACATCTCAAATTCTGTGGCTGCTCTCCAGGAGTTTGCAGTTGATGTTTAACCACCTTTTTCTGCCTTTCTGATAGAATTATGCTAGTCTCATTCCTGGTGCTACTGTGGGGGTGTTGGCACCCGATTCAAGGAACATTCTGGAACTCATCATGACCTCATATAAGGTACAGTTAGTCTTCAAGAGACTGTGTAACAAAGGTAATGTGAGAGTGTTCCTGGTAAAAAAGTAGTAATAGTATTATATTTAAAATACATTTATTTCATGGGACATGTGTAGTTCAAATCTATGAACATATTTACTCACATATTTAACATATTTGCTTCAGGCTTACTGATATAAAAAATGATAATGAACTATATTTGGAGTACTGCTTGTGTACAGTGCACATTTCTTAACATTTAGCTTAATGTGCTTTAATGTCACTGTTGATGAGAAGTGTCTAGTTTTTAAACAATACTGGTCTTTAAATGCAAGTTATTTAAAGTGCACTTGCAAGTTCCATTTTAGTACAATCAATATCAGCATCACTTCCACACAATTAAAGTGCATATAGTCGTTCCAGTTTAGAAGACTTCAAACATACCAGTTTAGCATAATAAAAGTACAATTGCAGGTTATTTTATTAAGTGTATAAACATGTGAATGTATTTGTAGTGTATGTGTCATGAAATAAATGCTCAAATACATTTTAGTACTAGGGGTTACCAAATGTTGGAGAGAACTATTTATTGACAAATATTTTTCACGTAGACTTGCATCTTATCTGTTCAGTGTTTCCCCTCCCTTTAACCCCCTCTCAGCTTATTTTCATGAGACTGGCCGTGTTCACGGAGCGTGTCTGCACTCGTTCTATGGCTGTTGTTTGATCTCTTCATCTCTGTTCTCCATCCCCCATTCTCTCTTACCTCTGCTTGCACTCTAATTTGCATCCCACCCCTCCAGAAATTACCTGAGCACTGCACATCCCATCCCACCCTATAGTGGTGTATTACTGAAGTGTAAAACCTCAATAAATAAAGCTAGTATTAGTAATGGCAGTTACTTTAAGAGCAATATACTGTTACACATGAGTTCTTTCTTATCTGTTTGCTTTCACATAATACCTAAATTACTGTGTTTACAAGAATGCTTGCAAAGACAGGCATTTGAAAACACACAAGTGTGTGTATTTATCCAATCGTTCAATCCCCCAGCTCATGTGTATGCGCCTTTTTGACAGTGCTCAGTTTTCTTTTTTAGTTTGGTGTAGAAAATGATCAGCCTCTTCACTATACTATGTATTTTTTAATATTATTTACAATTGCTAGGTAATAACTAGGTACTAACCCTGAACCTAGCCCTAGACCTAACCCTACCCCATATAGGTACCTTATATTACCAGTACTTTCTTGGGTCGGTACTGTACTTTATGTGTTACCACAAAAATGATACTCTTCAAGCATTAACAAACTGTTTATGTCTGTTGTTTGATTGACAGGAGCTGAGGTCAGAGATCGATCTGGAAGTGCTGGGCAACACTGAAGATCTGCAGCTTTCCTTCACAGCGCTCTGTCAGGACGGGGCCATCATCACCGGACATAAAAACTGCTCCAATGTGAAAGCTGGTGATGTGGTCAGTTCTTCATTCAATCCTTCCTTACAGTAACACTACCCTAGTAGATTAAAACAGGAATGAGTCATGTCTCATTCATATCTTCGACGAAATAGCAAACGTGTCAAATCTTGTTTTAAATGTATAATATTGATATAGTTTGTTGCTCTCATTGTGCTGGCATGACAGTATTTCATCAAGAGGTTAATTAAATCTAACTTCTTGTCAGTTGCCTCGTCCTCGTCCAACATGTTTTGAAAATATTTACGCAATATGTTGCGAAATATGTCTTGTGGAGATGACTTGTATTGCACACAATTTCTCAAAGTGATCTTTTCCCACTCAGGTATCTTTTAATGTTACGATCAAGTTAAACGGCTGTCTTGACGGTCCACGGCAGTTTTCCTTGCGGCCGGTGGGTTTCCAAGATGCCTTGGAGATCGAACTGGAGTCTCAATGTGTCTGTGACTGTCATCGAAGCCCTGAAGCGAACAGCACCTTTTGCAGCCGCGGGCACGGGTCGCTGGAGTGTGGCACCTGTTTGTGCATTCCAGGTTTCGTGGGGCCGAAATGTGAGTGCACAGAGGGCCAAGAACATATCAGCGACTGCAGGTGAGAGCAAGCGTAACAGAGAGTTTCCTGTGAGGTGTGCAGGAATGCTGTAATGTAAGATTATGTGTGTGGCAGGGCGCATGAAGGTGCGGAGATGTGCAGCGGCTTGGGCGAGTGTTTCTGCGGACAGTGTGTGTGCCACCCATCCAGTTTCGGACGCGTGTACGGGCCGTACTGCGAGTGCGACGATTTCTCCTGTCTCAGGTTCAGAGGAGAGCTTTGTGGAGGTCAGTACCCAGTGTAGCCCTTTGAGTCAAGGGGAAAGAAAGCGCTGACACAGTGGGAGAGATATTTGATCTGAGGAATGTTAATGAAAGAACAACACGCCGATAATTGCTTAAACAGTTGCTATACTCGGGAGGACATGGGCAGGAGGGTTTAATGCGGGCCATCCCATGTGTATATGGGATCAGTGCAACCCTATCTCAGTTTGTGATTTAGTCATGTGATTAAATCTATTTATTCGTGGCAGGGACATGTTTATTTCATTATTTTTGTAAGTCCAGTACGTTTTTTTAAACTAATGCATTTCAATTGGATGCATCCTAGTTTAAAAAAAACGTACTGGACTTACAAAAATAATGAAATAAACATTTCCCTGCCCACGAATAAATACAGTGAGACTGGGTAGATCAGTGCTATATTTACTTCAGGACTGTCAAGTTAGGGTGATTCTCATGATTATTATGTGTGATAAAAAAAAAAAAAAACAACAACTGTGAAAATAATTAATTAAACAATAAAACATGTCTGACGGCTTAGTCTAGCTTAAAGTGTAATGTTCAATTATAAAATGAAAAATATGGAACCGTGGATCACAAACCAGTCTGTTCATACATCGGAAAATCAAGCTGAATAAATACGTTTTCCATTGATATACGATTTGTTAGAATTGCCCATATTTGGCCAAGATAGAACTATTTGAAAATCTGGAATCACCTTCAACGCTGTCCAAATGAAGTTTTTAGCAATGCATATTACTAACCAGAACCTGTGCTACTTTTAATTTATTTTTATTTTTTTGTAAAAAAATGCATTTCATTAAAAATCTTTGATCAAAAGTGAATATATTTATAACACAATATAATGCTTCCATACCGAATTGAGGTAATAATTTCTTTAAAAAAAAGTCTGTGTATATTTTCTTATTGCTTGTTTGTGTAGGTCACGGGGAATGTGACTGTGGCGAGTGTGTGTGTGACAGCGGCTGGATGGGAGAGTTCTGTAACTGCAGCACCAACAACAGCTTGTGTGCGTCTCCGGATGGTTCCATCTGCAGCGGACGGGGCAAGTGTGTGTGTGGGAAGTGTGAGTGCACCGTCCCTGGAGCCTCAGGAGAGTGGTGCCAAAGGTGCCCAACCTGTGAAGACATCTGTAGCTTCCCCAGGTAAAGACATGCATTTTTGGCTGTGACTAAAACTGAGTTTCAGAATGAAAATGCAGCATTGAAAGCCGCTTGCTTTAGCTGCAGTCTGGTTTAAATCATTGCGGGCTGTCTGATTTGTATTTATTTTCTTTTATAAGTCTACTAACACTCTAATGACTGATGGATCCATCGATATTTGACAATATGTTTCTTATTGCTTGTTTTAAATTGACCTCCGGCTTTCAAGGCAGTTTTCCCTCATGACTACTTTGTGTGTGTGGGCAGCTCTGTGTGTTTTTATGAGTCGCCTTTTCCACTCATTTCCAGAGGGCATATATGAACACCAAAACGCATGTGGCAGCTCTGCAGTATTGCATTTCCTTCCCACTAAAGGCCCTGTCACCCTGCGGGTCATTTAACTCCGTGATAAAGCAAAGCAGAGAGAATGAGACTAAAAATGAGAGAGTCCATCTCTGAGAAAAACACTCACAAAGAACACAAAACAAAGCGTCCTCTAGAGACCTAGCGTCCTCTGTGGGGTCGACAGGATTTTTGGTAATGTTGTCTTTGTGTCCCCTAGGTCTTGTGTGGAGTGTCACCTCAATGCTAAGGACCCCCTGAACGAGTGCACCATGAAGTGCAACTCCCTACATGCCACCGTCAGCAATTCCACAGGTCAGGCTCCATTGTTTTGTTGTGGTCACATGGTCAGTTGTCTGTTAGGCAAAATGTTTCATTTAATGTATGCCTTTTAAAAGAAACAGTATAGCTATAAATTAACTTTTTGTAATTATTTACTCACCTCATGTGATTCTAAATCTTACATATTCCAAGTCTCTACAGACAATTTTATGATCCTTTGTGGTAAGCTGCTTCAACATTTCATTTATAAAATTTGCTAATATCTTATTTTCGTCCCTCAAATCCTTTCAAAAATCCAGAAAATATGCTGAAAACAGGCTGCTGCCTATCAGGCGTGCTCATCTCCAATGGAAATGCCTTATTATTAGATACTAGTACTTACACTTATTTATTATGAACTAGTACTTATTCTGAATGTTACTAGTAATATTTTTTGTTGTACTATTACAACCATTTTATTTGCCCATTCCGACTTAAAACTAGTTTAAAAAGTTGTGACTTTTGTGTGGAAATTAACAATTACAAGTACAATATTTGTTAGTTATAAAAATTACTACAAAAAAAATACTAGTGTCTCCTAAATAAATAGTACAAATTGAATAACTCTTACATCTATTTAACATTTACTAGTATCTTATCAACACTTACTATTTTAAAGATAATTGTCTCAATTGCAATGCATACTAGTAAGAACAGCACAGTTTTATATAGAAGGAAGTCAATGGAAAAAAATGTCAGTGTGTTACAAAGAATAGCAGAAAAGTAGTCACTATTAAAATAAGTACTTGTATCTAATGAATAAGAAATTGTATTGTGGAAAAAGTTACTCGTACCTAACAAATAAGTACTAATATCTAAAAAAAAAAGCATTAGTGGCTCATGCATAAGTACTTAATGCAACAGAAACTACATACAAGTAAAATAGTTTTAAAAGTACTAGTAGCGTGAAAATGGATACTAATACAGTTTAAGGATTAGTGGTTAAAACTTGCTTGCTGATGCCATATACTTTCATGCTGGTTCCTTCCAAAACCTCAAATGTGTCTTGATATACTCTTATAAGCACATACAAAGCAGGCATCCTTTAGATCGGCCCTCTTGACCCTTCACAAAGGGAAACAAGCTACTTAGCTTGTTATGTAGAGAGCCTATTGTTAGGGCCCACTGGGTTTCAAAACCCTTAAGTGTCTATACAAGATCAGCCTATTATATGAACTCTGAGATCACAACTCAACTGGTGCTCTGAAGACTGGAAGACAATCAGAAGACACAAAACACTGTCTGTCTTTAATAAAGACATGACAAGGGACAAAGGAAAGAGATATAATGAGATTGAAGGGAATAAAAAAAGTTGAATGGGATAAAATCATACATGCATGATTTGTTTTATATATACATATTCTGTAAAATAAATAATTGCTATTAATCGCATGCTTAATAAGGTTTTGTTTACATAATGTATGTGTGTACTGTATTTACTATGTATATACTATGCATACACTTGTTGTACAGTATATGCATTCATATATTCTTCTCGTGTATATATATATATATTTAGGCGTGTGTGTGCATGTTTGTGTGATTTATGAGGAAAAACATGTGTATAATGACATGGGTATGACATAGGTATTACGATATGAAGGTGCTTTATGAGGACATTTTCAGTGTCCCCGTACATAAAAAACTATTTTTGAAAATCTAAAAATGACACAGTTTCCTGTAAGGGATAGATGTAGGTGTAGGGCAATACCACATGCAGTCTGTACAGTATAAACACCATTACGTCTATGGAGAGTCCCCGTAAACCACAAAAACCAACATCTGTGTGTGTGTGGGTGGGTGTGTTACATGCATCTGCTAAATGCATAAATGTAATATATTTTGGTTTTCAGATTTTGAAGAGAGTCGGGCGGCATTGTGCGTCTTACAGAATGAGGACAACTGTCTAGTATCATTCAGCTTGGTGGACAGTGATCACGGCAGCATCATTTACAACCCCAAGCTTTACGGTGAGACTAATGACTAATCTTCATGGTTTAATGCATTAAAATACGTAAAACACGTAAAATACACATGGTGGCATTACACATTAAAATAAAGTTGTTATTTTTTTTAGTTGTGTGTGCATGACTCTCTTACAGACTGCCCAAAGCCACCAAATGCACCATTGATCGCTACGGGCGTGTGCATGTCCGTCCTTATCATTGGCATTACTCTCCTTGTGACCTGGAAGTTTCTAGTTTCTGTCCATGACCGGAAAGAGGTTGCCAAGTTTGAGGCAGAGAAAGCGAAAGCAAAATGGCAGTCGGTATGATAACATTATCAAGAGAGCATTACATTATAGAGTATTCTGTTCATTTCAATGTGTTAAAATCCTGATATACTTTTAAATAATTGCGTATTTTCCCTCTTTTATCTCCAGGGCACAAATCCTCTTTTTAGGAGCTCGACGTCAACGTTTAAAAATGTGACCTAC
The DNA here is from genome assembly GCA_032359395.1 of Enteromius anoplus. Classification (NCBI taxonomy): domain Eukaryota; kingdom Metazoa; phylum Chordata; class Actinopteri; order Cypriniformes; family Cyprinidae; genus Enteromius; species Enteromius anoplus. The sequence continues at coordinate 16,804,738 of JAUMHG010000051.1, read as the reverse complement.
AAAAGCGCAGGGCAGCAGAAGAGTAATATTTCTTAGAGCTACTGACCAACTTTGTGTTAAAACACAAAATGGGGGCTTCTGTTTACCAGGAGCGATTACTTAAAAAAACAATAATAATCTTGTACTGTACAAGTAAGTGAGATGTGTGTATGTGTGTGTGTGTGTGTAACCGAGTGCTTGTATGCTGGGGGCAGGACTGTCAGTTACTGGCAGGGAATTTATTTTACAAACTGTAAATAATTGAAACAATGTGTTGTGCTGCTAAACGTGCTAAAGGTACTGTTAAATCTGGGCAGCACTGGATCTTCTTGTTTTACATTTAGCGTTTTTGTGGTTGTTACAGCAAAATGTAGTTTTTTGTGACAAATGTTTGCGATTAGTTAGCTGAGGCTGAGCCTTTTGTAATTAGATAAGATCAATTATGGTTTTGCTGGATCAAATGTAAAAAAAAAAAAAAAGTCTGTTTACTTGTGTTTTGTAATATATTTGATGATTTTTCATGAAAATGTTGAGTTTCATATTACTTCCAGTCATGTTAAAGGACTAGTTCACCCAAAAATGAAAATAGGGTTGTGTTTTACTTGCTTTTAAAGCAACCTAGGTGTATGTGACTTTTTTCTATCAGTCGAATTCAGTCATATTAAAAACTGTCCAGACCCCTCCAAGCCTTATAATGGGACTAAACGGGTGTTTGCTGTTTACACTTCAGGCCACTGCGGAGAGACAACAAAATGAAACGCCGCTGTTCTAACATTTTATCCTACCCGTCACATTTTGCTAGCTCCTATGAAAAAATAGGTAGGACAATTTGATATCAGAAAATGCTACCTGTTAAATTATGTTTTGCATTAACGGTAAGGGTAGGTTTAGCTTTGTTTGAGGTGTAGACATTAATAAAACATAATTTAACAGGTAGCATTTTCTGATATCAAATTGTACTACCTATTTTGTTCATACTGTAGGAGGTAGCAAAATCTGATAAGGTAGGATGGAAGCATAAACCCGATTAGTAAAGAAACATTTCGGAGGATTTCGTTATAAGCCAAGAGGAGACTGGTTTTCTTTTGCTGAAGTAAGAAAACCTGTTAAGGCTGCATGCAGAGTGATTGAAATTGTTAATGATTTAATATTTAAAACGTTGATTTCAGAACATTATTTCTTCATGCTTTAGAAATATGCTTTGTGCAGCCCTAAGCAGCTTTTTGTGTAATGCAACTTCGGTGCACAGAGTTTAAACACGATCTGTAGTTTTATTTATTTATATAAATAAAATATATTTCACTTAATTAACCACCATACTTTGATAGCTTTCTGGCCAGATGCATGGTTACGCAATAATGGATTTGGCGCGACGCGACGCACAGGGAATCTAAAACGCACCGTTTCAATTTGGTCGCGTCGCTTTCAGAGCAGACGGGCTGCAAGAGGAAAGGAATATGTTTTGCCTTTTACTGCGCTTTAGAGAGACCAGTGACGTAAAGAAGCCCCAAACTCGCGGAAAGTGTGTTGAAAACAGGCTGCGGACTCTGCGGCGCGCTCGTCTCCGGTGGAAATGCCAGGACACTCCCGAACTCTTCGTATTCGCTTCCATGAAGCGCTTTATGTCCTTTATATGCTGTTTCATGTTAGTAATTTAGCGTGTGCTACTGCGGAAGTGTCGGAACAAACTGAAGTTTGGAACAAAACTCCACTTTTCGAACTGTACAGTAAGTGCAATCGGCCTGCGTGACGTCTCTGTCTTTATGAAACGATACATTCCTCGATGGCATGAGCGCCTGGGTTTGGTCAGGAGCAGGAGTTTGTCGTGTAGATGAAGTGTGCTGTGATCTTCTGATTGCATTAGTATGTAGAGCGCATAGTCCAGCTCTTCTCTGTGAAAGATTAGCCGTAGCGTGTCATTTATCCGCCTGGGATAACCCTGTAAACACTATTATTTCAGTCACAAACGGGACAGTAAGCTAATGTGTCTGGTAATGCGTTTAAAAGACTTATGCGACTGCTGCCCTTGTGTTAGTGAAAGTTTACCGCAACCTAACAAACCGATAGGCGGCTGCTCATCACATGATACAACTGAGTTTGGACAAAGCTTTAAAACGTTCGCTAAAGAAGGTTTCCACCGAAGGTTTCGTTTTGTACAGGCGTGTACCTCCTTAAAGACAAGGACACACAAACAGAAAAAGTTATTGAACACATGTTGACCTTTGGGACTGCATGACCCAGACATAATATGTTTGTCACAATGAAATCTGAAGGCTTCTCAGGTAAAGGCAAATAGTTAAACGATTATGAGCAACTCATGAAAAAAAAATAAAACAATACTCAAAGATTTCACAGCCGCCACCATTTCAATGCTGTGACAACTTGCCCCAGTATAAATTAACATTTACATTAACCCCTTGTGAAGAACACAGTTAAACAGTTCAAATACAAAACCTTTGCTATAAAAAAATAAAAATGGAGTATAAAGTAATGTTTTATTATAGGTAAATAGTAGCTTCATAATTTATACTAAATTTAAAACACAAAACCACTGCTAGAAAAAAAGTAAAAAGAGTGTGTGTGTGTGTGTGTGTGTGTGTGTGTGTGTGTGTTTGTGTGTGTGAGAGTGTTTTTTATTATTCAAACATTAAACTGTAAACTAATGTATAAAATTAAATAAAAGTTAAAAAAACAAAACAGTTAAAGACATATATGTCTATCTACCATAATTGGGCAAAACACACTTTATTTCCCATGCATTGTTTTATTCTGTAATATTTATTTATTAAATGACACATAAGCCCACTAATGTAAATAGCAGCAATGTAAATCATTTATTGGAGATATTGGAAAGGCATAAAGACATATATTAGGCAAACATCAGTTTGTTCTTTCAAAGTCCAAATACAACAAAACACAACTCTTAAACTCTGCATGTAAACAAAGTTACATTCAAGTTGTGCCTTGAATTTTTAACCCTTTGAAACCAAGATATTGCGTTTATTCCACTGTATATGTTGGTTAGTGGAAACTACGAAATTTTTATTTTTTTTCCCTACAGTTGGAATAGAATAACTCTTGCATAGATTATGATAGAAATAAATTTCCTTTTTCCTGTGCTTGCTGGC
>JAUMHG010000051.1:16776456-16791980 GCA_032359395.1 Enteromius anoplus | reverse complement strand
GTGGAGTCAGCATTTGAAGTGGATCAAGGTTTTAGGACAACTTCTATAAAAGGTTTTATCCACTTCAAATGTTGACTAGTGTATATCTGTTTGTGTTTTTTGTTTCCTGGAAAGAGTTATTCCTTTAATGCCAAGGACTTTTAATTCAAACACATTTTTCCATTACAGTATCTAAATAGTAATTACTGATTTTCAGTACTGGCAAGAAATGTTATGGTGTAGCTTTACTGTTTTATTTGATTTTTATTTATATATTTATTTATTTTTGCTCTAAATTAATAAAAAAGATGAAAACCATTTATTTAGAAGTGACCGTATGCGTTTAATATAATACAAAAGACTGTAAAACTTTAGAACGGGCAACACTTATTAAGTACAACTTTGCCCTAAAAAAATTCCTTATTTTTTTCCTATTAATAGATAGTAAGGTAGTTGTTAAGTTTAGATATTGGGTAGGATTAGGGATGTAGAATATGGTCATGTAGAATTGGCAATTAATATAAGTTTTATTCTTTTTATTGGTATTTAACAAGATAAATTCTAAATTGTACATTTAATGAAAAAATTAAATAAAATAAATAAATAATTAAATTAAATTAAATTTTGATAAAAAGAGGGAAAACCGTAATCAACAAACATTAGTCACTTACATATCCTCTTCCCAGTATGTGTCATTAGATGTTATTTATAGCATATCATCGCTAGGATTAGGAGAAAATAGTCAGTCTTTGATGTGATCTAACAAAGCTTTCAAGGTCTTATGAAAGGAATAGTACCCTATACTGTATTATTTCTTTTTAAATCTATTGTTAAATCTTCTCTCCTTCTGTTTGTTTACAAGATAACTGGCAGTATAAGGAGACGATTTGTCCTGATGGTTGGTTGGACCATAATGGGTTTTGTTACCGATACTTGGATGAGAAGTCGAGCTGGAACGGCTCTTCCAGCGCATGCAAAGGTCTTCAGGCAGAGCTGGTCAGCGTCCACTCCCTCTCCCAACAAGAGCTACTACTGAAACTGCTCTCCAATGGTTGGTACTAGAGTGAAATGATTTTTTTTTTTTCACTTTATAGTGTCATTTATTTTAAGTTATATATTGTTTGTGTCAGGATCCGAGTCTAAGGTGTGGATCGGCTTGCATAAAGAGGATCAACATTCATCAGTCCAGTGGTCAGACGGCTCTTCAGTCACATTCACATCCTGGCACTCTCAGGAGCCTTCCCATAGCCATGGGGACAAACGACTCTGCGTCACCATAGACTGGAAGGTAAGGTCAGAGGTCAGATTAATGTCATAGGAAATTAGTCATAAACCGAGCGAGCATACAGTATGCGGTCAGACGCAGCTGTGTGGAAGCTAAAATGGCAAGCTCTTATTTCAGAGACAGCTTTATGCACAGTCACCAGTTAGTCATAGCAGTAAACCAGCAGTCTAGGCATCCACCGGGTCACATGACAGGTCTGACCCTTTTGAACTTTCTTCCCTACTTGATGAAGGACTCTGTGTCTGTGTGTGTGTGTGTGTGTGTGTGTGTTCTAGGACAGCAGATGGCAGTGTGAAGACTGTGAAAAGGAGCATGCAGCAATCTGTAAGACATCAGGTCTCGTCCCACAGCATCCGTCTGGAGAATGGGATGTAGGATGTCCAGAGGTGAGAGCGTACTTTAATGCACATATTCGGGGAGAAAAAAGCCCAAGGGTGGTCTTGCTGAAAGAAAATAAGAAAGTAACAAAATAAATCAAAGATCAAATCATATTTGCTTATGTTTTGCTGGCAAATATGTCTATTTTCTGAAGGCTGTTTAGAATCAGAATTATGTCAGTTAGTGTTATCGTTAACTAATTAATTGAAATAAACCTGAAATAAAATATGAATACATTATGTATGAAAGGCTCCTTTGAGTGGGACTTTTATTTTGAAACTCAGACTTACTGTATTGCGACTATATACATCCTTAAATATACATCTGTGGTCTAACTAATATAAAAAAACACAGAATAAATAACAAAAAAGTTTAAATTAAATAGAAAATAAATAAATAAAACTATAGAAATACTATAATGGTAAACAAATAAATTTTTTGATTTGGTTCTTTTCTGTGATTTATTCGCAGCATAGGCTAGCGAAAATAACCTGAATTGGTTTGTGAATCATTCATACAGTTCCTTTGATCTTCTATTGAAAATAAACACCACCACACTAGTACGATTCAAGTCTAGATTTCAAAATAGAAGCACAGCAAGAAAAAAAAAGAGAAAAGAAAACCAAAGTTCATTCAAAATACATCGTGTGAGAAAGATATGAATAATGATTCAATGGAAAACTGTAACAGAAGAAAAAACAATCCAGTACCGACCTGCTTTTTATCGTCTTATTACCAGCATTTTCCCTTCATCTGTTCTCCTGCATATTTGATTGGTTGTGCTTGAGATGGGCTTTATGTGGGGTGAGCAGGGCAGACAGGCCGTGTGTCTGGAGGAAGGCGCAACCGTCAGCGAGGGTGAGAGCGGGTCACGGCCTGAGAACAACAGACACATTCAGATCTGTTCTGCTGCTCTGTTTCTGCTTTTGGCCATGAAAAAAGTTGACTGCAAGAAGGATGAACTTTATGAATATGGCCAAACAGAGAAAGGGCATTTTCAGAGATGCACAAGTGCCAGTGCACGGACATGTGTGTGTCACACTCACTCAGCTTGTGACTGTGTTGTGTGCTGAAATGGTGTGTATCCAAGGGTGAACACTTTAAATCCTGTCTGTTTAATATTAGTTTAATATTATTTGAGCATCAGTTATTCGACTGTGTCTATTTGTAGCTGTTAAAATGCTTGTTTCAGTCTGGTCCAGGTTCTCTAGAGGACAGATGTCAATCCCAGCTGATGCTGCATCCCAAATGTCCTGCAACAAACTATGTGCTATTTATACTTGAAGTAGTATTAAATGAAGAATATTTTCCAGAAATTACACTCTACTGTAAGTGTCAGAATTGTGTATTGTTGTGTGTATATGCAGGGCTGGAGAAGGAAGGACAACTGGTGTTACACAATCACAGATCAGGAGCAGACGTTTGAGGATGCAGTGAAAGGATATTACTGCAAATCTTCTCTTGTTACTGTAGAAAGCAGGTATGTCAAAAATGCCCCGAGCTGTGATACAAAGCTACATTTTTAGCACCTTTACTCCCGTGTTAGATAATAGAAATGTCAAAAAACAACACATTTCTAGATAGATAGGTTTTATGTAACATTATATCCGTCCTTACTTTCACTTTTTTATCAATTGAGTGCATTTTTGTTGGAAAAAGTACCTCTTCCTTTTGTTCCTTTGCTTTTGAATGGTAATGTATGTATATGATGGACCTAGAAAGAAGCATTTACCAACCTGGAGTAACTAGGAAATGTGTTTCATAGTGTGACCTTGGAGCACAGAACCAGTCATATTTGTATATTTGTAGCAATAGACCCATTGTATGGATCAAAATTATAGATTTTTTTGAAAATGTCAAAAATCATTACGATATACCACCCTCAAATTCCCGATTATCTCGGCCAAATATTTTTTTTATCCTAGCAAACTGTACATCAGTGGAAAGCTTATTCATGTATAAATCTCAGTTTTAAAAAAACCCGACTGGTTTTGTGGTTCAGGGTCACACATGAGTAGTCAGGAAATGCTTACTATTCCAGGATAATTAAAAAGTCCACAAGGCAGACGCATAGATCACAATCAGAGTGTGTGGTTTCTCTGCGGCAGGTTTGAGCAGGCCTTCCTAAACAGCCTGATCAGTGAAAAGGGAGGCTTTGAGTCCAGATCTTACTGGACGGCTCTGCAAGACCAGAACAGGACGGGCGAGTACCGCTGGCTGACACAGAACGGCTCGACGATACCCCTCACCTACACCAACTGGAACCGACACCAGCCTGGTAAGTCCTTAAAGAGACAGTTTACCCAAAAATTAATTTACACATTCTTTCATCATTTACTCACCAAACCTTCATGATTTGCTTTCTTTACAAAAAATACTGGTAAGAAAACCATTGAATCTCTGTCTGCAGTGACTGGAGGAGGCTGTGTGGTGATGTCTGGAGGTCAGGCTCTGGGTCACTGGGAGGTGAAAAACTGTGACGCTTTTAAGGCCCTGGCTGTGTGTAAACAGAAAGTGAGCAGTAATCGTGACACCCTGATGCCTGTGCCTCATTTAGACCTGAATGCAACATGTCCCATGGGATGGGAGAGCCGCAAAGGCCTGTCTCACTGTTACAAGGTAGTACAAAGATTAAAATATCATTTACTACTGTATTGAGAGCCGTTGCCTTGTGTTGAATCATTTATTTCATAGACTTTAGTTTTCAGTATGTTCCTGCCGTTCATGTTGAGTTGGTTTGTTTGTTGTTTAGGTGTATCACAACGAGAAGATCCTGATGCAACGCACCTGGACCGAGGCTCAGTTTTTCTGCCGGGCTTTGGGTGCTGATCTGGCCAGTTTCCATCACTATGAAGATCAGGCTTTTGTCAAAAACCTCCTCTCTGAGATGTTTCAAATGTTGGTTTACATGTTTTCCCACCGTTCACAAGTTAAAGTGCCATTATTATGGGTTATGAAAGGTTCATATTTTCAGTCCCAAACAACAGGTTGACATGCATGCAAGGTCAAAAAACACTGAATAAAACTATCAACATTTTTTCTGACCCCAGACTTTTGAATGGCGGTGTATGTAGGTGGCCATTAAATGTTTTTTTTTTATTTTGGAATTTTGTACAGTGGTTGAAAAGTCTGGGGCCACACTGAAAACCTGGAATTCATAATTTATTTTCCAATTTTTTTTTAAAAGGTAGAAAAATAATATTTCAATGATACTATTTCTAGGTTAAATAAATAATATAGACTTATGGACCCCATATTATATTTGTATATGTTCTTCAAATTTTTAAAAACATAAATTAAATATATATATTATTTATGTTTTTAAAATGTGACACTTACAAAATTAATTAATTACATTAATAAAAAAAAAGTAAAAAAAAAAAAAAAGAATTATGTAATTAATATATTTTTTTTAAGTGATTAATAAAATTATTTTTCTCTCTCCGTTCTTTTTTTGTCTGTTTTCAGCACAGAGGGTCGCTGGTTTTGGGTGGGCTTTACTAAGAGAAACCCTTGGTCTAATGGAGCCTGGGAGTGGTCCGACGGCACACCGGTAAAAATTCAAAGAAAAAGAGAAGCAGACAAAAAAGCCAGGAAAAGAGAAAGCAAAGTGTTGTGTGCTTTGGATATGTTTGAATATACTATCTCCATGTAAAATAGAGAGACAGAAAGACATGGAAGAAGCTGTTCGTCCGCTGATTAAAAATAATTGTCATGATGGCATCCTGCAGGTGGTGACATCGTTCATGGAGGATATGAATGAAGTGGACTCTCGCATGTGTGCTGTGTACAGTGACCTCACAAACACTCTCACGCCTCACTCGTGTGACTCCAAATATGAGTGGATTTGCAAAGTCCCTAGAGGTTTGTGCTTTGGGTGTATGGAAATAACATGCAATGAAAAACTCATCAGCTTACAGAAAGGACCAGCTTAGACTGCTTTCAATTAATTGTTGCATTGCATTATTTTGTATTTTGTTGGAAAACTTGCAAAAGCAACAAGCGCAAAGTGTTTTTTTGTTTTGCTCAGGTGTGGAGTTGGTTAACCCGTACTGGTACAGCGACCGTAAGTACAGAACAGTTAAATACTCTAAGGGCTGATCTTCACTGCTGATGTTTACGATGATGACGCTTTTGTGTTTATGGTGCAGCGCAAGAGCCGTGGATATTTTCCAAAGGAGCTGAATATTACTTTGTCAATAAGCAGTTTCCCTGGGAGTCTGTCTCCTTCGCCTGTAAGATAATGGGCGCTGATCTGCTCTCCATTCACTCTAGTGAGGAACTCGGCTTCATCAGAGAACACATTAACAAGGTATTACATGCATTTGTATATGTACAAGTGACATCACACTCCCTGGAGGGCAAAACGAAGCTTTGCTCCACTGACCACCAGTCATTTTTACACAGTTGCGTTGAGTAGTAATGTAGCGAAGCGCAGACATTAAAATGTGAAATTCAAGAAACACCATATTGATGATGTATATTTTGTACAGGCCAGCAGATAAAGCCAGAATATAAACGCAAGTGCTTTCCCATAAAAAAAACATTTGAACTGTTATATTCCAGCATCATCTGCTTTCCTATGTAAACTATGTCTCATTAATACAGATATTACTGAATTAGATTTTTTCATATTTTAAATATATAATGGCACTCTTAAGTGTTTCTACATTGTTTTGTCACACTGTTTAATGAAAAAAATATACCCGCGGGCCCTAAATATGTATTGCAAATGGCCAAAACTTGCATTTTATACCTTAGTTTTATTGTTTTGAGAGGTGGTCTAAATATTTGGGGCGGTGAAACAAATGGAAAATTGACACGCTTGTGCTGCAGTTCTATGGATGTTTTGCCCTTCAGGTCTTCGAACCGGTCACGTGAATAAAAAAAACATGACTGGTTAAATGTGGAATAGTTTCTTGATCAGCAAATCAGCAAATACTGTATTACTGTAGTTTTGATTAAATTAGTGCAGTCTTGGTGAGCATACGTAAGAGACAATCTTACTGACCAAAACATTTGGAGCAGTGTGTGTCTATATGCCATACATTTATGCATAATATAATATTTACATGTGCTTATATAAAAGAGCATATTTGTTTGTTTCTTTGTTTTTAGGATTCAGGATTTTGGTGGATTGGTTTGTCTGCTAACAGTGGTCACAGTGGTCTCAGGTACTTTTTAAACAGTACTTTTTTTTTTACAGCATAATTCTGTAATTCTTTAAGTTCAAAAGAAACAGTATATTTCCAATTGCATTTGGTCAAAAACGTTTGTGCCGTTTGCACAAGAGGAGCATGTTGGGATTAATATGTGTTTTATGTGTTTGGTCTCTGCAGTTGGACCGATGGATCCGCTTTGGATTATGAGAACTGGGAAAATGGTAGATTCTCCCGAAGGGCTGGCCAAAACTGCATCCAGATGTCATCTCAATCCGGTAAACAATATATGCACACACAATCACTTAAGCACACACAAGTAGCATTATCCGGTGTACTCAAACACTGCTTCTCAATAATGTTGTGCAGGTCAGTGGTCAGCAGGAAGCTGTAAGGATCAACGTGGTTACGTGTGCAAGCGAAGAACGGTGTCTTTAGTGGAGCACCCACGCGACCCTCACTATATCGGACACTGCCCAGAGAACTGGTTCTACTACGATCAAAAGGTTCACACACAGTACACCAGAAGCTGCCTTAACAGCCTTGAGGGAATGTGAACTAGAAAGATTGTTCTGAAAGCAAATAAGCGGGGTAATATACAGCTAGCAGGATGTTATCGCAGGCTTATCGGCAGCCCTATCCGAAGCAAAGTTACTTAACTAACAAACATTATTGTAATTGTTTACCATTTTAGGTTCTTGGGTTTTATTGTATCAATGACAATTGCTTGTTTGTGATTGGTTCTCAGTGTCTGTTTCTGCATCTCCCAGCCCGTCCGGGAGACGGGAAAACCTGGATGGACGCTCGGTCCATCTGCTCATCCTATCAGGGATCTCTGGTGTCCATAGAGGACGAAATCGAACAAGGTAAAGATCACATCTTTGTTATATTATAGTTTCCGATGCTCCAATGTATTGACATTTCTGTGGTTTTTTTTATGTTGTATTTGAAGCCTACATCGTCATGCTGCTTCATGGCTGTTCAGCGGGGGTTTGGATTGGCGCACAGGGGCGCTTTTCCTCCAAGTGGAGCAACGGGAAGGCTTTCAGCTATAACAACTGGGAGGTATGAAGAAACTAATATATTTTAATAGAATTTAATATATGTGTGATAAGTTTAATTTGATTTTAATCTTATTTTCTTTGTGCGTGTGCAGGTGTCTAATTACAGATCTCCTGGGGAACCTCGGTGTACTTACCTGTCCAACAGTCACAACTTCCGTGTGACAGGGCTATGGCAAGACGACGTCTGTACTGAGAGCGTCTATGGCTTTGTCTGCCAGAAGCCGCAAGGTTTTTCATTTTTAATATTTAACTGTGGGTGTGCGTCCTCATATTTTGACATTTATATTGCCTTATATTGCCTCAATCAAAAAATACAAATTTGCTGGACATACTATACTCAAGTCATCCAAAATATAGATGAGTTTGTTTCTTCATCAGAACCGATTTCGAGAAATGTAGCATTATATTACAATTCCCAGCAATGGATGCTCTTCAGTGAATGGGTGACGTCAGAATGAAAGTCCAAACAGCTGATAAGAACATCATAATAATCCACACCACTCCATCTGTTAACATCTTGAGGATTAAAAAGCTGCTTGTTTAAAAGAAATAACTAAATTATTAGGTTATATTAGGGTATATATATTAGGGTCACTTCTGGCCAAAATACTGTACTTGACAGTCCATAATCCATAATAATGCTACTTACTACAAGTGAAAAAGTTTATTTCATGTTGCCACATATTTGGATTAATCTGCGCATACTGTATTTTTCTCCTGATTTAAGAAAAGGCAACTTTTCCTTGGATAATTTTTGCAGCTGTTTGGACCTTCATTCAAGTGCTCATTTTAGGGTGAACCTTTCAGGCACTAGTAAATTTTGAGATTTTGTTCCCTTGCAGCATTTGAACATTTATTTGAAAATAATATGACATTCTGTTGGTTAGTGACCATAACATGATGCTAATTTTTTGCTTTTTTTTATATCGGTGCATGTCTACTCAGACATCACTAAGCGTCCTACACAGTCCTATTTTACCGCTTCCTCTCTGGACTCATCTGAGTATAAGAACCATAGTTACCGCATCATCCACGGCAACATGAGCTGGTATCAGGCCCAGAAGGCATGTTTGGAGAAAGGGGCGGCACTTGTGAGCATCACAGACCCGTTTCAGCAGGCCTATCTAACTCTTCTGATCAACAGGCTTAAAACCCCACACTGGATTGGCTTGTACAGCACAGATGTAAGAAGGTTTTAAACAAACTCTCATGTTGTTTGATGTGTGATAATTGTGTATTAAACAAGAACGCCCTCTACATTAATAGGATGGTCTCTCATACCAGTGGTCTGATGGCAGTGAGCTTTCCTTCACTTACTGGGAAGTGTCTAATTATTACCCAGAGGGGCCCATGGGAGACGGAGGCTGCGTGTCCATGGATGTAAATGGACGGTGGAAAGACACTGAGTGTGACATGCTCTTATTAGGAACAATATGTTACATACCTCCTCCGAGTGAGTCCTGTGTCTTTGGATTCTTTGATCAGATATAGTCGGTAAATGACTAATATCGTTGTTTGTCCTCCCACAGAAAGCATTGCTTTCTCCTATGAAGTGGTATGTCCTGAGACCTGGGTGAAGTTTCGTGGGAGCTGCTATTATTTTGAAACAGTTCAATTGAAGATGACTCTGGATGAGGCGAGAGATCGGTGTAAAAAGAAGGGTAAGGCACTTTGGATCAAGAGCACCACTTAGCGGTGGCTTTGAGTATCTCTGGGTATAACTTAGCAAGGTTATTTCCTTTCTCAGGAAATTTTTCAGATGTTCTGACTGTTCAAGATGATGAGGAGAGTCGGTTCTTCCTTAAAGAGATGTCGCATCATTACCAGGAGCCTCAGAATTTGTGGCTAGGAATTTTATACGACACTGACAGTAAGAACCTAATGTTTGATTCTGAGCATTTACTGAACTATAAATGTATGTGTATTAAAACTACCATATACAAAAAAAAAAAAAAAAAATTATTCAATAAAGAAGATTTGTTAATTATATTAATTTTAAACTTTTATTTATTCAAGATTTGAAAAGATTTTTTCTTAAATGAATCAATTTTCTGAACGAATAGTTTGAAGGCTTCAGCGACTTGTTAATTAAGAGGAGTCATTGAAGATGCTGCCACATACTGGCGGTTTAGTTTCATAGTAGCCTATTTTTTTGTCCCAAAATGTCATAATATATATAAATGTGTAATATAAATATGTTTATTAAAACACCAAGCTCACAACATTATGCTGTTTTAATTTTCTGCTCTAGTTTCGTCCACAGTGGAAAGTCCTACATTATGTTATCGCATTTAAATAGGTCAAAATACTTTTTAACAGGTGGCGGGTGAGCAAAATATACAAATATATACATAAATTAAATATGTATAAATGACTTTCGTTTTGATGTTCTATTTTAATTATTAATATATACATCATTTTTCTGTTATGTTTAAATTTGTATGTCTAATATATGTAGTATATTTATTATTTTATGTCATGTAAAGTTTTATGTGAAACATGAAATTAATAAAGTAATCAAAATGCTTATTTTAGCTGACGCTTTGACTCGACTGGATGGCTCACCACTCTATTATACAAACTGGCGCTCCAGAGCTCCAGATGCTGGTGACCTAAGGGCGGATTCATGTGTGACTCTGCGGGTTTCAGACGCTGTGTGGCAGGTAGCCGACTGCACAGAGAGACTGGGCTTTATCTGCAAAACCTCTTCAGGTAAACCACAAGCCACCAGCAAAAGCTCAGTGCAGTCTTCGGCCGTAGAGAGGCAACATGTCTTTGTTGCGATCAATAAATGTGCAAAACAAAGTATCTGTTAAAGTAAATGTTCACACAGATTCGGGAAGGTCATTGTTTCTGAGAACCAAGGGCGACGGCGATATTGATATGTCATTACTACTGCTATGTGGTTGCTCAGATTTCATAGGGGTCAGTTGACTTTTTGGGGTAGTAGCTTTTTGTTTTGTATTATTATGTAGGTCCACTTATGTCATCAAGACCTTAACATTACAGTTTCTCTCAGTCGCTTTGGAGCATTTCTCAGATCAGAAATTAAATTCCTCCACATCATCTAGTCATTTGTGCACAATCTTTTCAAACAAATTTAGATTCACATTCATGCAACTATGTGCATTAAGCTTATCATGATGTGCGTTTAAAATCTATTATTTATATAGCTTTCTGTGCTATTGTCTTAAACATCTAGCCATTAGTTCCTCATATACAGTACAGTAAATTGATGATTGATCTAGTTGTCATAAACTGTCAAACATATTTTCTACACATTTCTTTTAGACTTTTTGTAAATTTGCCAAGAATTGCGCAAGTGAATCTTGACTTTCGGAATCGGAAATGTAACGCCCTTTATCATAATCACAAGCTCATCTTTCAAAGTAAACATAAAGACAGTAAATGATGTTGTAACCAGAAACAGGAACAGAGTCACGAGAAAGCACACACAGACACACACAAACACGCAGGATGTGCAAAACATTTCAAACATGTGCATTTAAACAGTTATTAGCAAATACTTAAACTATAAACAACACACACTTACAGTCACTGATTCAGAAACACCAGTTTGTCTGCAAAGTTGGAACTGACTCATGAATATTTTGGTGTGCACTTGATTGAGCTCAGGTGCACCTCATCACGGCGTGAGTATAAGAGGGCACGAGAGCCATGCACATGTAGGTTTTCGCTGAAGAGCCGAGCCGGCGTCAGCGTGACCTCAGAGACGTGCCAAACGAAAGTGTAACGTCTCCGTTCCCTCCTTCAGGGAACATGGGTTACGTTCATAACCTAGATGTTTGTCATGTTATTCAGGTTATTCAGGTCAGTTTAGAAAAATGGACACTCCAGGTCCAAGGTCACGTTTGATTTCGGCATACACCTGTGCATCCGCATCTAGTTGTTTACATTACATGTACGAATCAGTGGGCGGGGCTTAACAGGCAGTGATGGGGTTGATCTTCTCCGGAGAATAATTTTGCCACTTTATTATAAAGTGTAATATCATGTCAGTGGCGCATTCTACAAGTTGTCATTTTTAAATATTAGCTGTTTTTAGTCTTAAAACTTAGTCTTGGGTCTTACAGGAGGTTTTTATAGCACAGTGACCTCTTATATATGTCAAAAATATATGTGTAATTCTGATGGTTTGCTTTGCATTACAGGTGCCAAAGAGGTAGAGGTGGAGCCACTGAAAGGTTAGTAAGTCATTCATCATACTTTTTAAGAAGTCAAAACCCTGTTAAGCAACACTAACACCTCCCAAAGTTAAAAATACTTCACAGTTTGTCTCCAGTGACGGTTTCAAACCTGCAGCCAGGCGTCATTTGAAAACTCGCTGGAATTGAAAGCTTTTATCTTGTACTGAAGATCGGTTGTGTGATTTTTCTTTTCAGGTGTGCACCAAGGTGTGATCTTGGTGGCTGTGTTTGTGGCCATCGTGCTGTTCGCCGTGCTTATCGGATCGACGTGGGTTCTTTACAAGCGAAACTCTCTGTGCGTCCGGAGGCTTCTGACGTTTGGCAGCGTCTATTACAGACAGACTAGTTCCCAAGCCAGTGATCAAGATGAAAATGTTTTACTTCCAGACCTAGAGACTCAAGCAGGGGACTAGCAGGTGTTTGTGTTGGTGTCAGTGCATATTTGTGTTTTGCATGAGAGTGTGTTGGTTCAGTCAGGGAAACTGCATTGCGAATGATGAAGATGAAGTAGCTACAGGAGGACATTGTGCACATGCAGGTCTTGTGAAGCTCCACAACGATCCATTTAAAAGTATTATGAAAGGGATATCCTTTATGAAGTATCAAATGGGGCTTTTTTTTTTTACTTTGTCTCATTTAAAATGTAAAAAAGTTTCTTTACAGGCACAATATGTAAGATTTTTGTAATAAAATATCCAAAAAGGACAAGTACGGTGTTAAATATTGCATGCAGTTGTGTACTTACTTTGTCTCAAAGGTTCTATAGGATTTGTAAATGCAAAGAAATTCCAGATGTAAATAATGACCTATCCCTGGTCAATATCTGTGCTATCCTCAGTTTCCCGCTTATAAATACTACGGCAACACACATAGACAAATGCGGAAGTGGTAGTTAATTATTGTGCAAGTGCATTTCAGGTATCATGGATTACATGTTGCAAAATCCTAAAAAAACGTAGACGTACACCAACTGAGGCAAGAAGGTATTGGAACGAAAACTTACATATTGTGCCTTTAAGTGCGCTTTAATGTTGATAAGGTATCTTGGCCTGCTCACACTATCACAAATGTTTAGCATTAAAATCTCACGTGCAGTTTGTTCAGGCCACTGCATAAAAAAAACCATTAGACAGTCTGGATGACACTACAGTTTCCTTCTCTGTAAGCATGTTCCTCTTATAAATATTGCAAGGTGCTATAAAACTTTGTGTTTCTGACACCCGCTTGTCATGCAGAAGAAAACAAGCTTGTTCTAGATTGTCGTTGTGAAAATATGCCACCAAGTTGTAATTTTAACTAACAGCAGTGTATACGAGCACAAGACCGAGAGCATGACTACTATTGTTTGTCTAGTTTTTGGTGCAGTGCAATGCAAAAGAGATAAGAACTCGTCTGTGTAGAACTGTCCTGTTTATTGCACAAATATTTTGTGAACAGGCCTTGGAAGTCAACATGAATTCAAAATAGACCCTATTTTAGACCCTATCATTTACAAAAACATGGAAAAAAAAGGACTACGTAAAAATTAAAAAAACATTAGACATTTTACATTTTAACCAATGGTTGTGTGCCATGAGAGGGAGGAGTCATTCGACTGTGAACTGTTGTGTGGAGGAGGCACTTTTAACAGCGGGTAACCTTTTGAAACATGCATTAGGAAAGTAAAAGGAGTTGTGGGTGTCATTTCATGTTGACGTTTAAGTGTTACTCTTTAAAGTATTCAACAATTAAACGTTTGGATCTCTATGATCCTCCTATCCAGGGTCAACTGCCCTTTTTAAGTCTATTAATAGTTCATCTACAGCAGGATGCTTGTAGTTTGTTCTGGTTAGAACAATAAACCACAATCAAAAAGAGTCCACAGATCCAAAATAAGCCACTGCACACCAAAGCAAAGCAGAACAGCATGAATAAATGTTTACTTTGCACCGCTGTTGGTGCTATCAGTATTACAACCTTAGTATTGTTTTCTCTCCTTTGATGCCTGAAACTGCTTTGATCCGAAGCGTGTCTGTTAGGATTACACATTTTTTCTTTATACGCACCTTACTTTTGCACATGTCAGTTCAAAGTTTAAAACCTTCCACTTCATTTTGGCTGTATTTGCTTCTCTGTGTTTTACTTATCGTTCTTCTCTGACTTCTTGCATTGTGTAACGGAAACTATAAGTGCTTCATTTACCGATTTATTCTATTGCAAAAATGTGAATTAAGAACATTGTTTTTAAACATCTTTTGTTTCTCTGTCGTTTTGGGAATGGGGACAAACACAAAGTCTGTACAATTGTGTATTTTCTAATCGTCCAGGAATATAAAACACCCTTGCATATTTGGTAATGTTTTATGTGGTAATGAATGTGAGAACTACATGGCAAGACAATCAAGGCTTCATTGTTTTGTTTTTATCATTGACACAGATTTCCTATATTTGCAATAATAATTATAAACAGTTATATTTGAATATTCAATAGCTTCTTTCCATTCTTACATTTTTGTATTGCTGTAAATCCGTGGGTTTGTGTGTTTTACTGTATGGTCTGCCTAGTGTTATTGTGTGTCCCAGTTTACATTTAGTTTTTTGTATTATTCTTTAGCAGTTATGTTTCAGAAAAAGGTCAAATTTTAACTTTTAAGGGGAATGTATTCTTCTCTAGTTTTCAGAACCCTTGATCAGTTTAATGTGACCAAATGTACTATGATTTTTTTTTTTTTATAATTAAATACTCTGACGTATACGTGACATTTGAGCAGAGAACTAAAAATGTATTCAGTGAATCTATAATCACACACAAATATAAAATACAAAGAGAAACAAATGATTTTGTACCTTCTGTTTAAAAAGGTTATTATATGTTATTATATAAATGTAAGAAAAAAAACAACCAAGTTAGAGTAGAGTCCTCTAGATAGCATTCTTCTAGTGAGAAATTGGCTCACTACATACATAAATACAACACAAGAATTTAATATAAAATGCAGTTCTGCGAAATTATGTGACCCTGGTTGGAACACAAAACCAGTCTTAAGTGGCACGTGTATATTTGCAGAAAAAGCCAACAATACATTGTAGGGACCAACATTATAATAAATATTTTTATTTATGCCAAAAATCGTTAGGAAATTAATCCAAGATCATGTTCCATGAAGATATTTAGTAAATTTACTACCATAAGTACATCAAAACTTCAACATTCAAATAGTTCTCAGCCAACTATCCTAAGAAACCATAAATCAATGGCAAGCCTATTTATTCATAATAGTGATGATGTACAGTATTGTAACGAAGCGGACAGACAACTGGAGATGTGGTAACCCACATAGCAAAATTGGTTTGGCCCAGTGATGGCCAACACAATCCACTTTCACTTGGCCCAAATACAGCAATGAATTACGGTACATGACTGGACCAGGTCTGCTTGCCAGAACTCGCCCATGGCATAGCCATATCTCAG
>JAUMHG010000051.1:16744189-16762668 GCA_032359395.1 Enteromius anoplus | reverse complement strand
ATATGAAACCGAAATCGCGACACTCAGATCCACGATCCTGTGTCGCGGTGTGATAAGGGAGCATCGCGACACACCCCCCGTGACTACCTTGAATTGCGCGCAGATGACATTTTATGCGGTTTCGAAATGAGCTCGCGGCTCCCGTTTCTTCAGTGGTGCGCTCGCGCATTATTGGCATAGATTCGCCGCCACAGATATGCGACCATTTTCGGTTGTCGATAACGAGGGGTTCAAGTATTTACTCAGTGTGCTCAAGCCCCGTTATCTATTACCAAGCCGGGCGCATTTCTATTTATATTGTTAATAATCTGGATAGTTAATCTTGTTCTTTGGTGTTCAGTTTATAAAGATTTTTCAAATGTTATTTAATAAAATTTTTTTTTTAATTTATAGTTTTTTTTCTCCCACCCCCCAAAAAAAAAAATCGTGATACGAACCGAATCGTGGGTTTGGTGTATCGTTACAGCCCTATTATTGATACTTTTGACACATCAATTTTCTTAAAATTGGCTGAAATCTGAGCATTCTATCAAACATTTTTCATGTGAAACCTGTATTTTAACTGTAACTCATGCTTTTTGCGGGCATTTTTACTTTGCACCAGATTGAAAATTTTTAAATTAAGACATCTGAACGTCTGAATACTCCATCTTCGATCAGTGTTCTAAAGCGACAAGAATACTTTCTGTACACAAATAAAATAAAAATAACAACTTTATTCAACAGTGTTATTTTTATTTTCTTTGCATATAAAAAGTATTCTTATCGCTTTAGAACATTCAGGTTGAACCACTAATGGCAGATGGACTATTCATTTGTATCGACATGAAGGTAAATGATTAATGACAAAATGGTTAACCTTTAATGTCACCTTAGACGTTGCCCTACCTTGATTATATGATACTTTTTGAAGACCAATTTATTTATTTATTTTTTAATAAATTCTTAAGTTACAATTGCAATAATTAATTAATAATTAATATTGCAATTAGAAATGCAATAATTTGGAGAGTTTGAGTGTTATTATGTGTTCCAGCTTTTGCCGGTGGCTGTGTGGTGATGTCTACTGGGAATCCTTTGGGCCTGTGGTCTGTTAAGAACTGCACTCTGTTCAAAGCTGGCAGAATCTGTAAGAAACCCCTCAAATCAATGGTCCAGCCCACTCCAGAACCAGTTGAGCCCAATCTCAATGCTTCCTGTGCACCAGGATGGGTCTCAAAGGAAGGCCTGAGGTACTGTTACAAGGTGTGTTCCGCTGGTATTCATCTAAAACAATAGAAGCTTAGTCAAGACAATGAAGCCACATCTAGTTATATCTAATCAACCTGTGTTTGAATGTGTCTGCAGGTGTTTCACGAGGAGCGTTTAACCAGGAAGCGCTCGTGGGAAGAGGCGGAGCGCTTCTGTGAGGCACTAGGTGGGCATTTGCCGAGCTTCACTGAGGCTGATGATATGCAAGCATTGCATTACATACTGAGAGACTCTATCAGGTACAGATAGGACTCCCATTATCATATTGCCCCAAGCATTAAACCAAGGGCAGCGGCATTTATTGACTTTTATTTGTGCCGTCTTTTTTTCTCGAACAGTGATAATCGTTTTTTCTGGGTGGGACTAAATCGCCGAAATCCAAATAACGACAACAACTGGGAGTGGAGTGACGGGCATCCAGTGAGTCATGTGATATGATGTTTTCAGAACAAAATAAAGACAAACTTGAGATGATCATTGACTCGTTTATGTACTTGCTGACGTGTGAAATGTGTAGGTGTAGTCATTTGTTTCTGCTGCTTTTTAACAGGTGTCCATGATGATCTTTCCTGAGGAATTCAACGAAGATGATGCCTATAACAGGGATTGCATTGCCTTTAAGGTGTGGTAAACATGCATAACCCCTGACCTCTCATAACTTCCCAAAGCTGCATCATTATACAGTGTTATCTAAAAAAAAAAACACAAGAAATGATGCATGCTGTTTGGTTACTCTCTAGTAAAACATTAAAAGCTTTACTAGGGTAGCGGCACATATTTCTTAATATTTTAATATTTCTAAGATTTCATTTTCTTTGACAGTAAGCACACACAACAGACATAGATTCTTTTGTAATTGAGCATTGGTATAAAACACTAAAGTAAATATTTTACACAAGTGTAAAAAAAAGTAAAAACATTTTTACACAAGTGCCTACAATTTGAACAGTATTGTAGCTTTGCAGGAAGATTTCTCGGATTCTTCTTGTGATTCCAGACAGACTGGATGACGATGACATCAGATCTCTGTGTGGAGCACTAGCTGTCGTCAGACTCCTCGCTCTGACTGGATTATTACAATTTATGGCTTAAAGAATGTTTGGAAATGGAAACTGACATTTCCTACTGACACACTACAGGAAAACTTTTATTTTTGTTGGCGAAAATTCTAATGGCTTAAGACTTTTGCACAGCAGCGTTCAGTATGTGGTGGATGTTTGTTTTATGTAAATGTTGAGATGGGTGCAGCAATTGACACAAAACAGCCTATCGCTGTTGTTAGCCAACAGCCAGTCAATAATCAGATATCCAGAGTGACCTACATACGGCTTTCCCCTTCTGTTTGCAAGTTGGGAAAGATAGGAAATGAATCGGATTGATAGATTGTCATCAAACAAACTCAAAAACATATCAGAGGCATCAAACAGACAATATTAAGAATTTAGAATAGTAGATGTTTGAATTCAGACAGCTTGTGACATTCAAATGTTTTTTTTTTTGTATCATCAGACTTTGAAAGGGATGCACAAGCCATTTTTCTTCCTCCTGCTTCATAATATTCCTCCACGGTCTTTTTATCTCAGCGTCTTTCACTGCAATGCCAAACTGGAATGGGTGTGTCAGATACCACGAGGTAAACAACAGCCAAGACTGAGACTGCTTCCTGGCAGCGTTTTCACAGTTATCAATACTTATTTATATAGATTCCATATTTAGGTAACACTTTACAATCATTTGGTAAAAGTAGTTAATGTAAAAACAATGAGCAGTGCCTCAATTATGCTATTTATTAATCTTTGTTAATGTTATTTAATAAAAATACAGTTAGTTCATGTTAGTTCACAGTGCATTTACTAATGTTAACAAACAATAGTGCTGCGTCTGAAATCGTATACTTCTTAAGTAGGGACTACATTTAAAACCGAACGTACTACCCGACCGTTAAAACAGTACGTTCTTTATAGTATGAATGGGGGTAGTATGAATGGAACTCAGGCGTACTACATCCGCCATATTGATGCTGTCACGTGTCACGCGTCGTCACAACAGTGCGACAATGTAAACTTTCAATAAGTCATCCGTTTATTTCGATTGTGTTTAACAAGTGTAATTTAATCACAATAAACAACTTTTTTTTCCTGAGGTGCTTACACTTGAAATGAGCCGCGTCTCAACTTTTCACCATTTTTTTAATATGACGCCTCCTCTCCCGGAGCCTCATGGGATAGGACAGTGTCTATGGTATGCCTACTATAGAATTCGGCCGGAAGCAGTAAGTCATCCATGCTATGAATTCGGACATACTACTCGCCTTGTATACTGTTTTTCGCGGAAGTAAGTGATTTCAGACGCAGCATAGAACATTAACATGTTAGCTAATGTAGTTAATTTATGAAAATTGTAAAGTGTTACCCATAGTTACTTTGTAAACAGCAAATAAGCAGAAATATGTTGTTTATTTTCAAGTTTATGAATTTGAAAAGTTTCTTTCCCTTTAATGTAATTGTGTTTACTATAAAAGAGCAACAAGTATGTTAAGAATTTCTGTATGTTCCATAAAAACACAACATACAGGTTTGGAGCCACATAAGTCTGACTAGCATGGTTAAAAACACTTTCATTCTCTAGGTCAAACGCCAAAAACCCCAGAGTGGTACAACCCAGGTAGAATATTCCTTTCGAATCAAATGTCCAAATAAGTCACGGATTATGTGTATTTCTGGTTTGTCAGTGACACGTTTCGTGTTTCACTACTAACAGATGGGCACCATAACACATCAGTGTTTATAGACGGCCAGGAGTTCTGGTTTGTAGCAGAGCCAAAGTTGTCCTTCGAGGAGGCCGTCTTGTACTGCAGCAGCAACAACAGCAAACTCGCCACCCCTGACACCCTTAATGCAGCACGCCGCCTGCAGGAGCGCCTGTTTGAGGTAAGAGGGGGCAGATGTTTAAGAAACCGGGTTTTGAGGAGGTCCGACTCCTTAAATTTAAGGCTGAATCTCCACAGAACATCAAAACTGAGTGCTGGTGATGCCTTCAAATAGTTTTTTAAATCTTACTGACCCCAAACTCCATTTCAAACAGTAACAAATACTATGTGATTTAAGTTTGTTTAATAAAACCTATCCTTTTAACTTAGAGTATATATAAACACCACAGCTTTTATATACCTAGTGTATCAAATATTGTAATTATTACTTCTTGTTGTTTTTTCTGTTGTTCTGGTGGAAGTATTGTAAGAAACAACATCGATGTTCATAATTGATTTAATGCACAATGTAGTGTCTGTCTGTTGGGAAATGGATAATAAAATGAGTAAGTATATTGTTGTTGATGTCATCCAGTAATTCATCTATTTTTAATGATCTTTAGCATTCAGAAGGGATGTATTTAAAGTGGTGGGCAGACCTTCAGTACCCTGATCCTCATATTCCCTTTATGTAAGTACTGATTCTCATACCTTATCCAAACCTCATCAAGAGGCACAATTAACTGGTATGAACTTTTCTTTTATTTATCATTTGTTGTGTGTGTGTGTGTGTGTTTTTGCAGGCTTAGCCCCATGCGCCGCTATTATTCAGCATTTCTGGGCAGGTGCCCCTCTCTCACTCCCGTGTCATTTGAACCTGGTATGAGAGTCTCATTGTGATTCCTAATCTTACAGAGTTTGTTTTGGGGCAGCTTGACATGTTGACAAGATGTTTAATGGCTCATTCAGTTGACTTTCCTAGTTGTATCACAGTGGGAATCCCTGTGAATGTTGAAAGACCCATGAATCACTTCGGGAGCAGGATGCAGCCTTTCTGTTTTTTGGTAACACTTTATTTTAGGACCAGTTTTCACTATTAACTAGTTTCTTATTACCATGCATATTGCTAGCATATTGACAGTTTGTTAGTGCTTATAAACCACATATTTTTGCCCTATTCTGCATTACTGACAACATACAAAACATATTGTTGAGATTTTGAAAATAACATTTTGGATATAGAAATATGATGGAAAAAATAAAATACTTTTAAATATGAAACTAAAACCACCAATTTAGCTAGGTGGCAGCAAATCACTTAACGAGTCAGTTTTGTGAATCATTCGCTGCGTCCGAAAACGCTTACTTCCCTACTGTATAGTACGTGAAAACAGTATGCGAGGCGAGTAGTATGTCCGAATTCATAGTATTTGAAATTAAGTAGGCGAGCAATACCTCGATGACCTACTGCTTCCGGCCGAATTATAAAGTAGGCATACCATGAGCACTTTCCTATCCCATGAGGCTCCGGGAGAGGAGGCGTATTATTAAAAAAATGGCGTAAATTTGAGACGCGGCTCATTTTAAGTGTACATACCTCAGGAGAAAACGTTGTTAATTGTGATTAAATGACACTTGTTTAACACAATCTAAATAAACGGATGACTTATTGAAAGTTTAAATTGTTGCGCTGTTGTGACGACGCGTGACACGTGACATCATCAATATGGCGGATGTAGTACGTCCGAGTTCCATTCATACTACCCCCATTCATACTATATAGAACGTACTGTTTTAATGGTCGGGTAGTACGTTCGGTTTTAAATGTAGTACCTACTTAAGAAGTATGCGATTTCAGACACAGCCATTCATTTGGTTGATTCATTCAAATTCAGTAATGAAACACAGCTGTGTGATTCTCATTAACACAACAATTTCCATTACCAAAAGACTCAACTTAAAAATAGCGTCTAAATTTGATTCACTTACAATATCTTCTTGTTTGTTGAATGTTTGAATAAAATCAATGCCACATTGTGCTCATATTCAAGAAAACAGATCCCTTGCTCTTGTGATAATGGTCTAACGCTAGTGCTTCTTTGTTATCATTTCAAATACATTTTTGGGCGTTTGTATTCATTTTGGTGATTTAATTTTTTTTTTCCAAAAGAAATCAAATTAGAAATGAGTCATTGATTGCATTTGAAGCAGTTTTACATCCAATGACAGAAATGATGTTAACAAATAAATTGGACAATGCACAAAAAATGTAGTGATATTCCTGCAGTTGTGGTCTTTAATGGTTTAAGCATTATGAGTCCTCTTAGTCTGAGACAAAGTTCTGAGACGAGACCGGCCTCAAGTACTTCAACACTAGTGTCAGTATAAATTTAATAAAACATTTTAGATGGTTTTAACAACAGTTTTCATAGTGTAACCTCACTGAAGACAACCATTTTCTTCACATTGCAAGGACATGATTATGATGATGCTCAGAATTTGGTGGCAGTGCCATTTACCTTAATATTATACTGTAATAAAAAACAGAATTGGTCTGTTTTAAATTGCAAGCATTTTTATCTACAAATATTTAAATCAATTACACACTGAAGTAATTATTAATTCATTCATTTTGTTCCATTATTGCACCCAAATATTGTTATTCTTATCTAATGATGAAGTCTGTTTAATGGAAAAGGTCACTTTTTGCAGTTTTTAATATAATTAATCTGATCTCCGGGTCTTTTAGCTGTATCTTAGCAAATATCAGATTAGACAGTTAACATCACACTAAAAAATGACCAGAGATATTTCTAGGTATTTGATATTTCCTATTTAAAACTTGACTCTTCTATAGTTACATCATGTACTAAGACTGAAAACTGGAAATGAAAAGATTTTCTAAGCTGATTAAAAGTGGGCCATCCTGGCCTAATATGGTGCAATGATATTACGCAGCAGCTGAAATTCCTGCAGACTATTTTCAGCCGCGCCGTAATATCATTGTGCCTTCTGCGGCCATGGTACAGCAGCAAAGTTCCTTGATTATTAAGCCAAGATGAGAGTTTAGTTCCCACTTTTAATCAGCCTAGAAAATCGCAACTTTAAATTTTTTCATCAGTCTTAGTAAATGATGTAACTTCAGAAGAGTCAAGTTTTAAACTGGCAAAATATCAAAACTCCTTGGTGGTTTTTGAGCGAGATGCTAACGGTCTAATCTGATTCAATGATCTATGCTAAGCTACGCTAGTTTTACTCTAGAGGAGTTGAAAAATGAGGCTGAATAAAAAGTGACGTGTTACTTTAATAAAGCATTTTTTAAGCATTTACTTTAATAATAGAGGATAAGACAAAGACGCAATTATTATTACTATTTTAAATAAATAACTTTAGAATTTGGGAAATTACCCATCTAGACTGACAGCAACAGTTGATTTAGGAAGCAACTTCTTGATCTTCTTTAATTGTTTTCTCCGTAGGTTTAAGTGGCAAATGTAATGAAAAACAGCCGTTTGTGTGTGAGACCCTGAACATGACTTCTGCGGAGAAGGGAAGCCCAGAACCACCCCTTGCCAACACCCCATGTTCAAGCCCTGCCAGGCAATTCAGAAAGAAGGTCTGACGCATATACACTTAGCAAGTCACATCCTCTGAACTTTAAACACATGTTTTTGGTTTATGACATCATTGTATACATGTCTTGCAGTGTTATTTGGTTTTACGCCAGTCTAAATTCCAAACCTTCAAAGACGCCAATGAGTTCTGCAACTCTCTGAGCGGCACGATGCTCACCATATCTGACCAAGCGGAACAGGGTGCGTTTGATTAATATACTATGTAGAAATCCACTTAGAACACATTTTAATATAACGCATATTAATGCATGCTTTTAGAGCTCTTGACTCTCTCTATATGTGTTTGCCCCGTTCATCTTTCTTCCATGTAGATTTCATCACTACAATGTTGCCGGAGTTACCCGGACAGCCTCAGAAAGTCTGGATTGGCCTGAAGTTCAAGCATCATGACACTCAGTGGGTGGACAGCTCTCCAGTTACATATCTGAACTTCAATCCTCTCCTGCATGGCCAGTTACGACCCATATTCATCAATGCAAGTGTCCATCTGCTTTGAAAGTTATAT
Organism: Enteromius anoplus; assembly: GCA_032359395.1. NCBI lineage: Eukaryota > Metazoa > Chordata > Actinopteri > Cypriniformes > Cyprinidae > Enteromius > Enteromius anoplus. The sequence goes on along the minus strand of JAUMHG010000051.1, from coordinate 16,754,528 downwards.
AATATAGTGCATTTATAAAAATCATACAAAATCATCCCCACCAGTATTGACGTTAAAACACATTTAAGACTTAACATTAAGAAATATGCATTGTGCACAAGTAGTACTCCAAGGTTTAATGGAAATGTTTATATCTCAAGTGATATTTCAGTAAACATATTGATAGATTTAAAGTATACTTAGCATGAAATATATGTATTTTAAATATATTGCTTATTGTCAAGGGACCATGCAACTGAGAATTGTCTTCTGAAGTCATGCATTAACTTACAAACAAGCATAAAAGTTGTACAGCGTCTGCTTTCATTCATTTTCATTTTCATCGTAACATCTCCATATTTTGTTGACAAAAGCACAAAAGTCTTTCATTTTTAGGTCACAAAATAAAAGAATCATCTCCCAAACGCCATATCTAGTGTTCAGACGGCTTTACGTATAATTGCATCAGCTGTATGTTTTGTATACATCCTGTTCAATTAATCTGAGAGTTTCTCTTTTTCCACTTGATTGTCACACAGATGCTTGAACAGGACTCCCTGGACCTCTGTGCCTACATGTATAATGATGAGCATTCAGACATGGTGGGCACCTGGGACTACACCACCTGCTCCGACCGCCAGTTTCTCAGCATCTGCCAGCATCCTACAGGTACCAGCCATCAGTGACTGTCTCAACTATCGTTATGTTATATGCAATAATGTTCTGTTGATTAACACACAATTGATAATTTCCTAGATGAACAAAGTAAACCTGAGCATGAGGATGATATCGTGGTTCATGATCGCACATTTAAGGTGGTACAGCAAGGCAATGTAACATGGATGGAGGCTCTTCAGTTGTGTCGGAACTACAGTATGGACTTGGCCAGCGTGCCTAACGCGCATGTTCAAGCAAAGCTCACAGTTGAAGTCTCTCGAAGAGGAAACCCCCTATGGATCGGACTCTTCAGCGAAGATGTAAGTGAAGATCTATTTAAACGTTGGCGGCCTGTAACATTTTTTTAACGTTATGAAAAAAGCCAGCAAGGCTGTGTTTTATTGAATCAAAAATACCGTAAAACAGTAATATTATGAAATATTATCACAGTTTAAAAAAGTTATATTAGAATTTTTATATATATATATATATATTTCTTTTTTTATTGAACGTAAATGAAAAAATTTATATATATTTACATCTCAAAACTGATTATAATAACATAACTAGATATGTATTGCTTGTATAGAAACAATACACAAACATCTTGAACTATTAACCCAGGGGAAATATATAAATTACAATAAATAAAAATTTAATAAATAAGTAATAAGAAATAAAAAAAGCTAAATCCCACCCTCCCAACAGCTAGTCATTAGCACATTATAAAGAAGTATAAGGTTTCTATTAGAATTTATTGTTGAATTTATTAATTGATATTTATTTGCTCTTGTGATGTCATAGCTTAATTTTCAGCAGCCATTATCTGGTAGACATTTAACAATATTTAAAAATAAAAAATTACAAAACCTTTATATATATATATATATATATATATAAATACATACAGTATATACAGTGTGTGTGTGTTTGTGTATGTATGTGTATATATATATATATATATATATACAGTGTGTGTGTGTGTGTGTGTACATATATATTACATTTTGGTAAGGCTGCTTTTATTTGATCAATAAATCAATTAGAAAATATTATTACAATTTAAAAGAATACAATTTTTACCTTTGTTACTTCAGTATCCTTCAGAAATCATTCTAATATGCTGATTTGATGTACAAGTAAAATATAAAGTAGTATTTTAATCAATGTCAAAAACAGTTGTGCTGCTTATTCTTTTTTGGAAACCATGATACATTTTTTTCCCCAAGATTCTTTGATGAATAGAATGTTTGATTTGATGTCATGCCCATTCCTGTTTATTATTCTTATTATTATTTTTTGTAATCAAGGAAGGAGAACACTTCCACTGGACAGACCACAGTCACAATAAATTCAGCCGCTGGACCACTGATGCCACCGAAGGAGCCTGTGTGTATCTAGACACTGACGGTTTCTGGAAGAAAACCGAGTGTGAGGACGAGCTTTCAGGAGTGATCTGCCAAACCCCACATAGTAAGGATTCAATTCATAAACTATACCTCTGCTTTTTGAGATTTACTTGCATTTGTTTTGCTAAAAAAAAAAAAAATGTCTTAACAGATGAGACGGTCACACCTGAAGTAGATTCGGTCAAATGTCCTCACAAAAGCAATAGACAGAACTGGATCCGCTTTAAGAAGAACTGCTACACGTTACTGCGAGTGCCCTCCAGATGGGGCACCGATGACATCGCTGAACAGCAAATCTGCAAATCTCTTGGTATAAATAAATCATGTCTTGGACTTTTTCTGTGATAAAATGTTCTGCACAACATGTTTCTTATTTGGAAGCATGCTCTTAAAGGGTAGTCATGTCTTGTTAAAGGAATAGTTCACCCAAAAATGAAAATTCTGTCACCCTCAAGTAGTTTCAGATCTGTATGAATTTGGTTGTTCAGCCGACACAAGGAATGATATTTTAAAAAAGTCTGTAACCAGACTGTTTGGGGTAACTGTTGACTTCCACAGTTTAAAAATAAAAATAATCTTCCTTTGTGTTCAACAGAATAAAGCAATTTGGACAGATTTGGAACTATTTGAGGGGGAATAAATGATGACAGAATTTTCATTTTTGAGTAGACTATTCCTTTAAGTGCTTTTGGGCTTGTTGTTTTGCCTTGGCTTATAAACAATTCATTTTATAGAGATAATAGAGTAGGCAGGTGCACGTAACAATATTTTGAAATGCAGCGAATTTCCAAGATTACATAGGCTTTTTCTCATTTGCTGTTTTTATAGCAAGAGTCATGACGCAATGTTTAGTTTGTATTCTGCATACAGTTTCTGCAAAGTGGTTGTCACTACCTACATTTTTAAAAGTTTAAAAGGTGAACTGACAACTGGTATAAGCTGCAGTGTGCACATGCACGTTGTAATCTTGTCTGTGTGTTTCAGCCGGGGCCGGAGAAATCCTGACAATCCGTGATGAGGCAGAGAATGATTTCATCAGACAAGAGCTGCAGCCATTCAAAAATTTAGTCATGTTTGTGTGGCTAGGAATGAGCAAAAACAAGACAGGTAAGAAGATCGCATCCCAAAGTTCTGAAGCCTAAAAATCTCGGTCTGACCTTCTGCAGCTAGTGTTCACTTCTTAACATTTGGTCAAAAGTCATGTAGTGTTTTCCAGCATTTATGTGTTAAAATGGGTAGGAAAGTATCAATTAGCTGCTCATTTTTGTCCTGTGATGTGTTTGCTTTAGACGAGCAGCTGAAGTGGCTCGACGGCAGCAATGTGCAGTTCTCTAACTGGAAATTCGGTCTAAGACCTAACATCACAGGGCCCTTCATGGTTGGTCTCAACTTATTCGGAGAGTGGGAAATCATAACAAATCAAGGGTTTTTTACTACCTTCAAACAGAGGAGCATTGTGGTGTGCAAGATTGAAAATGGTAAAGCAATTGTTTATATATATATTTTTTTTTTTTTTTTTTTGCCAAAATGTGTTTTTATTTAGCCTTTAAGTGCAAACTGTGTAGTTGATATTACATGACAGAAGTGTGACATGCAGTAATCTATCTAAAACTTATTTTCAGTTTTTTTATAATTAACGTGCATTTAGTTTTTATGTCCTCAAATGAATTAAAATTCATTCTTTTAATAAAGAGGCAACTATTGTATAAAACGTATTCATGATAGCACTTTACAATAAAGTTCATTAGTTAACGTTAGTTCACTACAGTAGTTAACATAAAATAAGAATGAACAATACTTTTTTTGTTAACTTTAGTTAATGCACTGTGAGCGAACATGAACAAACAATAAACAACTGCATTTTATTAACTAACATTAACAAAGATTAATATAGAGTGTAATAGTTGTTCGTTCATTTAAATGAATACATTAACTGATGACACCTTACAAATGCTACTGTATTTATTATAAACTGTCACGCTGCAGAATTATTTACAAGATGCTAAAATAACATCATTGTATATTTGTGTCATTGTGGTCATGCATATACACTATTACTAGACAATTGAGTTGATGAGGTTAAAAATATGTATTATTCAGAACTCTTGAGGTTCGTTTATGGACTGGCAAAAATGTATTTTACAGATGCCAAAGAGGAGTTCATGAAGGGTGTGGTTGACGTTAGTGCACCGGATGGCATAAGTTATCACCGGGTGGCCAAGAGGATGGATTGGTATCAGGCACTGCAAGAGTGTGGACGCAACGGAGGCCATCTTGCCAGCATTGCTAACAAAACCACTAATGACAACATGGCACTGATCGCCAAACGGGACGGCTTTTCACTGTGGATAGGCCTTTCCAAACAAGATGTACGCTATTCTTTTTTCATGATTTTTAATAATAACCTCCGTTTTTTGCTCTCATTTGTTGTTGCTATTGGCTGTTTCTGTAGGTAAGTGGCTGGCCGTTTGAGTGGTCCGATGGGAGTGCAGTAAAATTCACACCGGATGGATTTGTCAAAGACGGCCTTGATTCTGAGGAAAAGTGTGTGTTCGTGGACTCCAAAGGCACCTGGGCGGCCGTCAACTGTCATGCAGCCCAAGAAGGCGCCATCTGTTACAACCACATCAGTGAAGGTAAGACAAGCACGCAGTTACGTGACACAAACACAACTGTTGTCCTGAAAGCATCCGTCTCAAACTGGTTTTGTTTTTGTTTTCCAGGAACTTCTGCACGTCTCTCTTCTGAATCCAGCAGCAGTTGTCCTAAGAGTGATGATAACTTTTCATGGGTCCTGTTCAAAGATCACTGCTATGCTTTCAACATGTACAACTACTCTGTCTTTACCATGGATAATGCCACAAAAGTGTGTCAGAATCTGGGTGAGTGTATATATCCTGTATTGCCGTGTCTTTAACAAGTTTAACTTTGTTTCACATCCAATTTGCAGCTTATTTGTGGTCTAGGAGAGACACAATACACATGCAGCCAACCACAATGATAAAACATTTAAAAGCTCGTCTGTGCAAAAATCAGCAGATGGTTTTCTTTCTAAACTGTTTTTTTTTTTTTTTTGCGGCCAAAAAATGTTGACAAAACATTACTACGCAAGCTTTTATGTGTTCGCTTGCCTGTTCAAATCCCCAAATCAGATTCGTTGAAAAAAGACGATGCCTGGTGTTTTGCTTAAATACTTGCTCTTAATATGAAGTGTTGACAATGCTCTGAAAAAACTAAAAACACAAGCTGGAGTTTAGCGATCGCCATCTGAGATGTTCAACTTCAATAAAAGTATCAATCAGCCAGTCTGTGTTCTGTCATGAGATCTCGACTATATTGTGGTTGGTGGATAAATCCTCAGCCGCTGTTATTTTAATAGAGGAGCATCATTGCAATTTCCTAATAGGACTTTCACTGTTATGGTATTTTTGTTGTTGAGTTTACATTTACATTTATTCATTTAGCAGACGCTTTTATCCAAAGCGACTTACAGGTGGGGAAAAACAACAAGCAATTAGTCATACAGAGGCAAAAACGACTTAGGAAGTGCTCATAATACCGTATGTCAGGCAATCTTCAAATACGTGCGGGCTAGAACGGGAAAGAAAGATTAGGGTTGAGTTTTCTTTTTTGGTTGACGTTTGAAGGTTATACGGGAGTTGGCATTTCGGATAGCGATGGGATGATCATTCCACCAGCCAGAAACGGTGTAAGAGAATGTTCTGGAAAGAGATTTTGTGCCTCTTCGTGATGGTACAATGAGGCGTCACTCACTGGCAGATCTGAAGGGAGTTCTGGAGGGAGTGTAGAGTGGAAGCAGTGAGTGGAGGTAAGCGTGAGCCAAGCCGGTGATTGTTCCCTATGCATGCATCAGTGTCTTTGAGCTTCAATTGGGAGCTAGTGCAGGGAGATGAAGAGAGGTGTGACATGGGCCCTTTTGGGCTCGTTGAAGACCAGTCGTGCTGCTGCATTCTGGATCATTTGTAAAGATTTGATTTGTGCATGAGGGAAGATAGTTAGAAGATAGATAGGGATAGTTTTTTAAAATGTAGATGGAGAGAGTGCATAAAGGCTGGAATACACTACACAACCTTTATCCTCCGACTAGATAGAATTAAAGTCTGTCTCTGACCATAATACACTACTCAATTTTCTGTGTAGTCTGTCAGCTTTAATCTGAAGATTGGCTCTCTTAACTAGCGTCAGTGCAGTTTTGTGCAATGATTTTAAAGGGATAGTTTACCCAAAAATCAAAACTGGGTGTTTATCTGCTTACCCCCAGGGCATCCAAGATGTGTGTGACTTTGTTTCTTCAGTAGAACACAAAGATGTTTAACTCAAACTAGGGCTGCATGATAACAGGAAAAATGATTATCACGATAATTTTGCTCAAAATTTTTATCACGATTATTCCTTTGGTAATGAACTTTTATTGACTTGAGTATTCTTATTGCACTTTACAGCCACAAATAAAGAAAAATAAACAAACCAAACATGTTTAGAATGGAGAGTTTTTCTTAGCTGTGAATAAATCTAAATATAGCTGTGTATAGAAGTTAAACTGCCTCTTTTACATCAACTTGTAACGATCGCACTTCTGCACCTTACATTGGGCACATCAATCAAATCAATGGGAACAAACTGTCCCAAAGCTCCAAGAGTCCAAAAAAAACATACACAAACCAAACTAACTTAAGTCCTGCAGTTTGTGATACACTGAGGTGTTAAGACACAAAAGGATTGATTTGTACAAAGAACCGAACCTCTTTACCTCTTATACACCACAATCTTCCACTGTCTTTAGCTCATTCACATTCGGCGCTTGACACTTTAACGTGTTCTGGCACTCAGATATAAAAAAAATGAACACTAGTATACAGAGTGTCTAACAATATTTTGTATTTCTCCTGTGGAACTGGCAGATTCTTCCTCCAAGCTGTTAACCATCAAGAGTAAAGAGGAGAATGATTTTGTCTCTGACTACATGAATAAAAACCCTTCCATCACAAGCCGAGTGTGGCTGGCGCTCAACGTCAGCGCCAAAGGTCAAATAATATTTCATCTGCCTTCGGTCACATTACATTACTCTTACAATATGAATTCATGTAAAATGTAAATGTCAATCTCTGCGACAGGTGAGCCCACAGGTTGGCATGATGGCAGTGAACTGGACTTCACTAGCTGGGATGCAAATTCAGGCCCACAATTATCACAGCAGATGCCGCAGAACTGCGCAGTCATGGTGTCCAGCAGCGGCTCCTGGACCCACACCAGCTGCTTGAACAGCCGCAGCAGAATCGTCTGCAAAGCACCTGCCAGTGAGTCCCTGAAATTTCTCACCCTGAAAATGACTCATGACATGAAAAAAAATAAAAAAATATATATAAGAAGCTTCTTCTGTTCATCAAGGCTGTATGTATTTGATAAAAAATTCAGAAAATGTTATTTTGATATAACATACTTTGAAATATAATTTATTCCTGTGATTAAAGCAGAGATTTTAGTATAATTACTCCATATTTATATAATATTTTTTTAGTATTTTCTGATTTAATAAAAAGTTGAAACAGCATTTATTAAAAAATAAATTAAGGTTGCTATATAATGCTATTTAAAAGTTTGGGGGTAGTACCTTTTTTCTTTCTTTTTTAAAAGAAATTAATACTTTTATTCAGGAGGGACGTGTTAAATTAAGACTTATGTAAGAAAAGAGTTTGACTTTGAATAGATTCTTCTCTTTTTAATCTTTGTATTATCAAAGAATCAAAGAAAAAAGTATAGCACGTTGCAGAAACAATATGATGCAGCACAACACCTTCAACACTCATTAAAATCAGCATATTAGAAACATTTCAAGACTGTCAAGATGATGCTGAAAATTCAACGCTGCATCATAGAAATTTTATTTTAAACTAAATTAAAATAGGAAACCAATAATACATATTGCAACAAAATATCACAGTATTACTGTTTTTCTGCGTTTTTGATGGGAAAAAAATGCAGCCTTGATGAGCACGAGACACCCTTATATATATAATATATATATAAACACACCAAAATCACACTTTAAAAATGGAAAAAAATAATATCACTTTGGATTATTATAATAAGAAATAATAAAAAGTAATTATAATATTATGATTAAAATATGTGATGATTAAACATTATTGAAAATACAAAAAAAAAAATGTTTGCAATTGTTTTTGGCAAATAAATTTTGCATAATTGTAACATTATGGCATACATTGCATGTGCAGATGCAGGTAGCCCCGTGGCTTTGATCTTCTTCATCATTGTACTCCTCTGCATCTTCGTGGCTGTCCCCTTCATCGTATACCAGAAAAACAAGCACCGCTTCCATTCGACAGTACGTTACCAGCGCAACTTTGATGACGCGGACAGCGCAAGTATGATCAATAACGCTGAATAACAGCTCAGCTGAATGACATCAAATGAAACGGTAGTTATAACGTGCCTTTTACTATAAACACTCCCCTATGCCATTAACAGAGACACCTGCTTCTGTTTTGCAATCTAAGGTTATTTATTTATTATTTTTCACCCCCGACATCTTAACCGTTTGTGTGAAATAAAATAGAAGTGATATAATGCTAAGGGTTTTGTTGTTTAAATTAAACTGTCTAAAATGCTTGTGTATATTTTAACCGGAGGACTGCAGGTACTTACCATACTATACAAATTTGACTGTGTTTCTTTGGCTTCTGGTTATATTGTGTCATTGGATCAGGGTTTTTTCCACTGTATATTAACTCATGCATGGAGCTGGGAAGGTTTGAAGAATGTATGTTTTTCCTCTTTTCTTTTTGAAGATGCGATTTTAAGATGTGATCCGAAACTGTATTATTTCATTTAAAATAATAAATTTTTGTGATTTAGAGTTAGGTTTTTTTTTTTCCTTTCTTTCTTATTTGATTTTTGAATGCCACTATTTTAAATTTTCATAGATTTATTAGTCAGCGGTCAAAAGCACATTCCTATCAAACTTGCCAGAATGGTGTTTTCCCACAGTGTTAATGTATCATGTACATGTACTGTTTGCATTTATTACAGTAATATCCAAGTGCTGTATAACAGCTTATGGTAACACAATAAATGCAGTGCACTGAGTGCTGTATTAGAGGCTAATGATAATATGATAGTAAACGCTGTCTGTGATGATATCTATGCACTCTTATGCTTCGTGCGCTCAAACTACTGAGATCTCATGCACTTTAATGATCTGTTTGAAACGATTGAGTACATGCTTTGTAAATATATATGTTCTTTTTTTCTTGTTGCTGTTGATTGTTTGATTTTATTATTTTTTTCAAACTACACCAAAGATACTTTGGCAGTGTAAGTAATTTAACCCAAAAATGTTAACTAAAGACAACACTACTATTGGATTTTTTTTTTTTTTTTTAAGAATCTGTTGTTGTCGTTGTCTTTGATTTGATTACATATCAGCTTTCCTCTGTTTTGACCACAGCAGATGCTCAATAAAAAAAATCTTATGTCTTCTAGTATGATATGTCCTTGTTTTATGTTGATGAATATTAATAGACATGTTTTAAGGTCACAGTGTTAAATCACTTTTTATTTTACATTTTATTTACTTACATGCTGTATTCATTAGTGTGTTGATGCTGACTTAGTATTTTATCAGGGCATTATTAAATGTTAGTCAGTCATTATTTTCCATAACTAAACTGTAGTGTTTTATAATGCAAGCACATTTGGGTAACACTTTATTTTGATGGTCCACTTTAGCTATTCTACTAACAGTAAGTAACTTATCAGCTACATGTCAACTAGCAGTCATTAAACTGTCTGCTAAATATCTTCGAACGCTTAGTTTTGATGGATCCACAACATACAACACATAGATTATCAGAAACTTTACAAGTATATATCAACTTATTCTACTAAACCTACAGTTCGCTAACAGTCTACTCTGAGAGTTAGTAGACATGTAGTTGACATGTAGTTACAAAGTTACTTATAGTTAGTAGAATGTCTAAATGGACTATTGAAATAAAGTGTAAACTCTACATTGCATATAGTGTATAATAATAATTCTTAAAAATACAATACTATAACATAGATCAAACATAAAATTAGTTATTGTGTGATTAATGGTAAAGTCTTGCCAAGTGGTGAAAATGTATATTTACTATTGCTGTCAAACAATCAATTGTGATAAATTGCATCCAAAATGTAAGTTTTTGTTTACATAATATATGTGTATGTACTGTGTATAATTATTATTTCTATAGATACACACCCATGCATGT
>JAUMHG010000051.1:16676689-16744089 GCA_032359395.1 Enteromius anoplus | reverse complement strand
AAAAACAATATTTTTCAATTTAATTTTGTTGTTTGGGTTTTATTTTGTTCTTGTTTTGTTTTTATTTAATTTTATCTTATTTTCTACAGTATTTAGAAGTATGTGTTCTGCCATCCAAAGTTTGCCCAGCTGCTTTCTGTATGTATTTAACAACTAGTAATTAAAATAATATAAATCATTCATTTTATTAATTTATAAATTTCTTTATTCATTATGCATGTTATTTTCATGCCTATTTTTGTCCCCTGATTGTTCCTGTTCTTGTTCTACATCCACAAGGCCTGCTTTGACAGACAGTATTGATTAGTTAATGACTTATACAGCAGTACTGTAACTGCTGGGTGTCAATTACACTCTCTCTCTCTCTCTGTTTTATCTCCTGTTAAAAATAGACGTCGGCAACTGTAGGCCAGGGGAGGGAGAGTAGATTAAAACCCTAAAAAGGCTCCCAAGATGCCGACTTCAGCATCCTTTTGGAAGTTGTTTCTGTTGGTAGAAAAAAAGATTAAAAAAAAAAAACTAAACAAAACTTGTATTGCTATCAACCCGGGGCTTTTTAAAATATTTTAAAAATATAATTAAACAAAGCATCTTACATAATTGTGCCATGGTCAAAAAAGCGAACTGAGTTTAAGCCCAAAGTTGCCTTAGTTTAAGAAAATAATGCTTCTCTCCTTCAGAAGGTAGTGAGAACGCACACAAGGGTACAACTTCCCGATACCTCTCCTGCTAAGGTTGTGCTTCCAGGTTATATCTTGTTTTACCCTATTTGTATGTCTTAAGAGTTATTAAATCTTAAAAAAGAAATAAATATGCCCCTCTTAAATGAAATCTGCTGTCTTGTTCTCTTTCAGTCAGTAAAATGGTCTGAAAATTGAGGTAAATGCTATATATAGTCTTAAGAGTATCCTTACATGGGGTGGCTGAGTGAAGGCATTCCCTAAGTGAGTGCATTATTTTTGTTCCATCAGCAGGAGCTTTCCAACTGCTCTCAGGCTGCTCTTCCAACACTCAAAGCTCTTCTTTTCTCTTGGGGTAAGTGCAGCTTTAATTTATTAAACTGCTAACAGATACATTTTGGAAGACGTACTTTTTCCAGATGATCGTATCGCGTGTATTCCACACACATGATTTCCACTGAATATTGATATTATTGAATAATCCAAAGACTCTGGTGCCTAGAGCTGAAGTGATTCTGGACTTTTTGATTCTTCGTTATCTTGATGTTATATGTAGCTCCAAAAAGTCTGAGGTGCGGTCTACTTTTAGTGATTTTCAGTGTTCGTTTAATACTGAACTGCGCGAATCCTTTAGTTTGTTGGTTTGTTTGTTTCCACATGAGACCTTATGGTAATGTCAGCCTGTCGAATTATGTGCGGGTCAAAGGTCAAATCTAAGAGCTTTTCCTCAGATTCTTTTGCTCCCGCTTGGATTTTTTTGGTATCTCTGAGATGTTTGCGTCCAGAAGTTATGGCAGTTATTCACTTTCTGGCTGTAATGCGATGCACTTGAGTTCGTGGAGCTGCTGATGGTGCTAGTTTACACTAACCAGCAGCTAAAGTAAAATCTGACTCATGTGAATATACTGTATGAATATACAGTGTTTGATGTTACACTGATTTCTTTCGGACAGGCAATATTCAGTTTTGGTCTTTATCCAGGTGATTTATTTTCGTCGGTCAGAATCATGCTAAATGTCAAATTATTCTATAGCCTACTTGTTTGTGTATTACATACAGGGTGCGAATTTCAGGGGGCATGGAGGAGACCCCCCGTGTTTTGGTCTGGTGGGTATAGAATGATTCGCGAAAAGTGCTATGAAGTCCCGTTCTGAATCAAATGATTCACGATTCGCGATCCGATTGGAGCGCATCAAATCATTTTGCAATGCCACCCCAGATAGCACACGTACGTCTGCAAGAAGACTGTTAAAGATCTCTTGATCTGGAAAGCATCTGCTGTCTAAAAACATTTGGGAGACCTCTTTTAGATGTCAGTTTTAGGTACATTCTAAATCATAAACATCTAATAGACGTCTATTTGACATCTAAAAGGAGACGTCCAATAGACGTATTGCAGATGAGCAAACTCCCTAAATAATACCTCTTGCAGATGTAAATGCAGACGTCAAATAGACATCTCCTAGATGTACGTGTGTATTCAGGGACGGTTTAACTTTCAAAAAGCTTTGCTTAAAAAGACGGATTTATCATTTGCATTGTTAACAGATCACACTAACATTATGTTAGGCTATAATTAACCTTACTCTGGCTTTTTTTCACAAATCGCACCCTGATTACATGCATCACTGCCAACCAAGATCATCCGATATGACTTCATATTTAACATTCGTAATTGTATGTATAGCTTATTTTTAGAGGTGATTTAGACTGCACAATGAGTCTTGGTGTGGTCTAAAGGTCTTTTACAGAGTGTTCCCGACATGCCTGCGAAGGGCGTTACACTTTATCGGCAGGAGCAAACGCAACATCAAAGCTCAAAACATGTTGTCCAGCACTCAAGGTATGGGATGCCGTTGCATTGAATTACGGATAGCTTTGGCATGAATGGGGCTTCAGCAGGCCAGAAGATCTGTCCTTAAACACACAGCAGCGTCCGCTTGTGCTAATACCGCTCTCTGTGTTGCTTTATAAGAGACCCCAAGGTCAACTGAACTGATTAGACACTCGCTGTAAACAGACTCAGCATTACGTCATGCGTCAGTGGTGAGAAAGGAGAAAACACTGCTTCGCATACTGTAGGAAAATCTGATACAAAGCCTGCCGTTCAGCTTTTGGGGCTGTCAAGAAAGAAAGTGGTTTGTATTGATATTTTAGGTAAAGAGTATCGGGGGAATTCAGATTTTCTTCAGTGTGGAGGCTGTTGCATTTAGGTTAACAAGCATGAATAAAGCAGCTTCTACCAAACCTTGCTATACCTTAGAGAACTGATTTTGTTGCTTGGCCCTCAAAAATTTATGTTAGAGGTTTTGCAATAAACAGGAGAATCTGGATCCAGACAGTATATTGTGCTTAATAATCTTAATTGTACCTATCTTTAAACATTTTTGGGATCGTTTTGTATTGAAGACACGATTATGGTTGGTCAGGTTATTTTTTTTCAAAGCTTCGCTGGCGCTGCTTACTGAAACGTGCGTTTCCTGTCAGTGTCTGTTTATTTACATTTTTGCAGTCATGCATTTAGCAGTTGTTTTTTTTTTGTGTGTTTTTTTTTTCAAAGTGACTCAAAGAAGGAAGAACAAAGAACATATTTGTTCATTGATTAATTATGAGCTACATATTTGAAAACAATAAATAATTTACTTATTTCCATAATAGGTCCTTATTTCTATTAATATACAAGAAGAATATACTTACTGTGACAAGTCCACCGATATTACTCAATTAATATACTCAATAAAACTCAATTTTATGTTTCCTGACACTTCAATGAGTATTAATTAGAAAGAAAATGAAAAGGAAAATGTACCGACAAGCATTTATGGTAAACTAAAACATACTTTAGTAGCGTTTCTATTGAATCTTGTATTTAAATATATTTCTAGTCGCAGTTTAGTAAATGTATATTTACATATATATAACTTTACATTTATATATTGAATAACACACTGCAGTTAAAACAATAATCAAGTGCTATAAAAGGTTATTAAAACTGATTTAAATTATAAGTTAAAGTTTATTACAAAGTACACACTTCAAAACCTATGAAACTTTACTTCTACACAGATTAATTTGGAACAAAACTGAAGAATTATAAAATTGAATTAACCATTCACAATGTAATACAATAATGTTTTATATCATAAGTAATGAGTAATCCTACTGAAAGAAAACAAACAAACAAATGAGGTTAAAGTACAGATGAGGTCTTGTTTTGTAGGTTTTAAATCCGCTTATGCACTTGGCATGCCAATTTTAAGCAATAATAACCACTTCATAGCAAACCCACAATGTGCTTTAGAATGAATGCAATTCAAATGTAAATGTGAAATGTAACAAACTGCCATCATACGATGCAAACATGACTCAAACGCTGTTCTGATGTGTCCGGCAGGATATCCAGCTCTCAGGTAGTGAAGAAGGAGCAGGTCCAGGCCTCCAAGGCTATGGCGGAACAAGCCTACACAGTGCCAGCCTTCAGGGAGAGGTAGGATTTTATTGGCTTCTGCATCTATTACAGTTCAGAGGGCTATTTAGAGACGGTGTAAGAGAAACCCTGAAGCCCGCTTCCATATTCACAGATGACAAAAAATGTTATGTCACTGTACTCTTAAGACTTCACCTGTGCATCGTCCGCAGGGCTCCTGAAGGCATGCAGGAGTATCAGAGAATGGCGGCTCACTTTGGAAGAGATTTGGTTCAGCTGCAGCAGGAGCTGCACAGGATGAAAGTGGCCACAAAGGAGCAAGTGGAAAATATTGAGTTTACTAGAGAGGTGAACATCATCTTAAACATCTCAAAATAACCCAAAATGATCATTCTGCCATCATGGACAGAACCTTGTGTTGCTGTTTTAAACCTGATGGCTTTCTTTCTTCTGTGGAGCACAACGGAAGATATTTTTAACAGCGTCGTGTATTTTGTCCATACAATGAAGGTCAAAAAGCAGTCATTTTCCTGTATTTTAACAGGTGAAGGGAATGATGCCTTTGAGGAAGGATTATCCTGTTGAGGTTCCCAAAGCACCGGACTTCCTGGTCAGTCTGAGAGCTCACACTGTGTGGGAAAAGACTCCCGTCAAGCTGTTCTGCACTGTCTCCGGCCAACCCAACCCTATTGTCAAATGGTTTGCACCCAGTTTTATATCCCAAAACCTTCATATAATCTGCTTTAGGATTTTTTAATGAAGCATATAGCTGTAAATTGTTAAAGGGGTCATACAAACCCAGTTTTCCACTAGCTTATATGATTCTTTAGGATCTTAATGGAAAGTTGGTAATATAGTTTGTTTTAAAATTTCTCAAAGATAATTTTCCCCTGTCAAAAGCAGCTCTTTAGAAATCACTCTGTTCTGTGTACTTCCCCTTTAAATCTTCACGAGCTCCGCTGACCCCGCCCCTTTTTCCCGAGGCACTCTGGAGGATTTTTTTAGACGTATTCATAGTGAAACTTGCTTATTAGCACATTATTAGGAAAGGCGATTCGCAAAGATTCATTAAAAGACATTATACTCACTGCTTCTGTAGGTGAGGCTGGATCATGAATGATTCTCGCGAACATAAACGCATTTCGGTTGATCAAGGGCGTGTTTCCCTTCAGAACCAAACGTAACGTTACTCCTCTGCGTCTTCAGTCACTCAGATGTCGGGAGCAAATCACAAGTGCTATGTTCATTATACATTCAACAACAAAACACCTCGATCTCTTAGGAGTCTTGCTTGTCTCTGCGTCTCGGTCTGATGACGGCTCACTCAGGGCGGGTCTGAGGTCAGACACCAGTTCAGTCTGTGGGTCACGCTGCTGTCAATCATCTATTGTGGGTGTGGCCTCTGTCGGTGTGACGCCATTTCAGAAGGGGCAACTTATTTTTATTAAATCAAAAGAAAACTACCAGTGGATCTTTATCATTGTAGGGTGGTTGTTTACTCACACTCCCAACACACATTTCAGTCCAAACAGCTTATAAAAGTGCTTGTACCACTGTATGACCCCTTAAATAATACTATGTTTAAGTGAATTGTCACATGCAGTTATTCTGCTCATGCTTCATTAGTCAAGTCTTTTATGTGTTTTCTGTCTCTGCTGTGGTTTTACTCTCACTAATTTAGTTCAAATTAAGCATAACTGTACAGTATTCCTCTGTATTGGCAGGTATAGGAACAATGTTGCCATTGAACCCTTGAATGCTCCTGGAAAGTACAAAATTGAGAACAAGTACGGGGTTCACAGTCTGATTATTAGCAGGTAAGACCTCACAAACCCTCAGTTCACAGTTAGGCCTCTAGTAGTTTCCTTGTTCTGTTTTTAATTTAGAGTTGCTAACAAATAAACATCAACCCGAGTATTGCGTTATTACACATTTACTGATTTAGTGTAGCTTGCAAAGCATACAGGCTTCTTTTATGGTGCTTTTTTTTTTTTGAAGAAAATGGACAAAAAGCCTCCATGCACTTTCACTCTTTGGAAGAGTGCGACTCTCCATTTTCCATCTGTAATGTCCAGCGAAAATGAATGAAGTACTTGTGAGTGCGACACTTTCCAATTTAGTCCCGGTGAGGTTAATCTTGAAGGAGTCTCAGCTGTTGGTTCTGCTCAACTTAGCTATGCGTCATCTGATCCTGGAACGCCTGACGCCTGTGAAGGAAGACTCACAGCCGCCATTACAGTAGCACCTCTCCGAGATCCCAGGCCATTGCAGTGACCACTGTTTGGTCGCTCATTCATTCTCAGAAAAGCTTGTTGCCGTATATGTTTTCCTACAGCTCTCGGAGAATGAATCAAAGAATGCAAATACATAAGAAAATATACTTGTGTATCGGTCAGGAGAGACATCTCTTATGCTTTGCAAAGGAAAAGGAGTGGCTCTAAAATAGTCCACAGGGACCGAAGGTCACATTTCGGTGCTCTATTCTCACTCCTTCAAGGACAGCACGGTATGTCTGAGTCCAACACACTGCTGTCGTGTGAGATCATGTTCTGGATGAAGAGTTTCTTGACTGAAAGAGGTGCGGGGAACATAGAGAGCATTTTCTCCTTTTCTAGTTCAGTATTCACAGACAGATGACCCTTCGCTGGGAGTTTGATTGACAGTCGATCTGACCAATCACAACATTGAATTTGCCATTATTGTCTTGTCTGGCAAACAATCCAGACCACAGAGTAATATCGGTGGACTTGAACTTGAAATATAGAGCGCATTGGCATCTTTACGCGGTGGAAACTAGATATCTGTTCATTCATGTTTATTTAAGCTATAATTAACACTACTTTGAAAGGCGCTAAATTTAATTCATTATATTTCTGGTTAGAACAGTTGTTTATTTACATTGTGAAATGGTGTTGTTTGATTGCAGATGTGTAGTTACTGATTCTGGAGTGTACAGTGCTGTGGCCACCAATCCGCATGGAAAGGCCACTTCCAAGGCTACTGTCTGCGTCAGGAGTGAGTGTGTCATCTTTTCTCCTCATCTTTTCTTTTCTCGTTTTGTCTTTCAGTAATTGACCTTGCTTGTGTTTCCATGTAGGGCCACTAGGGGGAGGAGAGCTCTCCCATCTGCCAGGGCAAGGTGAGATGGAGCTTGAGTTTGGCTGAGACCCAGGACTGAAGGACCTTACTTGAGATCATGAGCCATAAATATCTGTTCTGTTCTACACAGAAAGCCTTGATAAGACATGGAAACAATGTCACATTTTCCCAGGGTTCACTTGTGCTTGTAAACACCAAGAACTGTCAGTAAACAAACAACATGTGTTCATAATTACTGAAACTATGGCACGAAGAAATGGGTTATGGAAAAATTATGAATGGAACAAATTGCCTTTTTCATGTAAGAGCTAATATAAAATATAAGAGGTGTGAAATATGAAGACAACAGGCAAATATGAAGTAGGCTAATAAATGTAAAAGCAAACAATGAAATATAAACACAATTAAATATATTAAAAGAAACAGCAGTACATTAAAAAAATACTTTCATATATAAAAATAAAAATTAAGTTAAATAAACAAAATAAAGCGAATAAGTAGATGAAAAATAAATTATTGTTTTAAATAAAAAATCCATTAAAAATCACAGAAATTAAAAGAATCAAAAAGTTCTTTGAAATAGCAACAAAAATATTTGCAGCTTTACGATATTTAATATAGTTTGGGAATATGCATTATGAGTGCAATCTCTATAAATAAAATATCCAGTAATCACTTTGGAGTTTTAAAATATTAGATATAGATTAATAATTTGTTATTGAGAGTACAATCTCTATAATCACTTTTTTTGAGGGGTGCAAAAGCATCCAAAATCACTTTTTTTTAAAGGAATACAAATTTTTTGCAAGTGAATGCAAAGTTTGTCAAGCCAACACAAAAGCACTGAAAGATATTTTTTCCTATCAGCTCACAATAATTCTAAAAAAGGCACCTGTTTTGGATATTTTGGCAGCTTTGAAATATTTCATATAGATTAAGATTTTTTTGAGTGCAGTTTCTAAAACCATGAAAAACTGAAATGGAAATTCATTGTTTTAAAATAAATAAATACATAAATAAAAATGAGGAATACATTCATAGATTCAAAGGCACCATCAAATGATTTGGTTTTTTGATACTGTGCATATCTGACCCATGGGTGTTCTTGGGTTTATACTGTGTTTCCTTTAGCTCCTCTGTTGGGCATACATCCAAGCAAACTTGAGGTGACTCTGCTGGAGTCATTTGGAGTGACTTTTGGTACCGAAGGAGAGTCTGTCAGTCTGGTGGCCAACATGGTGGTGGTGCCTGATCTGCCAAACCTGCCACCCGAGGCAATGTGGTACAGAGATGGTGAGAGGCTGCGCTCTCATTCAGCACTGAAAAAGCTATACTGATACTAATACACTTTGTATTTGTGCGTGTAGATACTTTGCTAATGCCATCCAGGTGGGCTGAGATGTCTATTGGTGGTGGGGTCGCCAAGCTCACACTTCCTCACCTGAACAAGGATGATGAGGGTCTTTACACGCTTCGCATTTGGACCAAGGATGGAACTGCTGAACACAGCGCATACCTGTTTGTAAAAGGTACAGAATGTGTGAGGAATAAGCTAACCATCACTTAAATAACTGGAAGGGGGACATGGTTGTGGGAATAAAATCTGAAAGTGGAGGAATAAGTAGAATTAAATTGGTTGCCAAATAAATCTCATACGCTTAGTCTAAAAAAACAAACAAACAAACAAACAAACAAAAAAAAAACGATATAATTGCTTTTATGATGCATCCATAAAATGACACATATATTTTAATATATGTGTGTGTTTGTTTCACAGATGCCACTCCGACTGTGGCCGGGGCCCCTGGAGCCCCCATGGATGTTAAGGTCTTTGATGTCAACGCAGATTATGTCTTGGTCTCCTGGAAACCTCCGAACACCACCCATGAGGCTCCCATCTCTGGATACTTTGTGGACAGGTGAAATTTGCGAGTTACAAAGTCAGAATTGTGAGATTTATACTTGCATTTCTGAGAAATAAACTACTTTATTATACTAATAAAGTATAAACTAGAAAATGTGGGAAATTACAATTCAGGGCCCGTATTCACAAAACTTTATCTTACCACTAAGAGTTCTCCTAAATAGCAGTACATGTTTTTTGCTAAGAGTTTTCTCTTAAAACCTATTTACAAAACTGTTGAGTCAAACTTTTCCCAAGAAATAGAGAGAAATCTTTAGCTAAGAGTAAGAGGTGGACTTCATTGCTATGGATGAGGTCAGCATGCTTACTAACTATACACACCGTGATTGGCTGATGATAGTATATGTTCAGCTAATTGTCAGCCTCTTACATGCATTCTTTTCATAGCGTATATGCATATAAACAGCCTTTTAATTAACTGAGTAAAATAAGTTTATATCCTGCTAGTTTGCTAGTTTATATCCTACAAATACTTTATATTTAGCAATTCTGAAGTCATTTATTAGAATTGCGAGTTTGTAAAATGCAATTCTTATTATTATTTTTTCAGTTTATCCAGAAATGTACATTTATTTATTTAGATTTATTTATTTAGATAAGATAAAGTTAAATGCACAAAGAAAGACATGTTGGATATATTAAATAATCTTTCATACATCTTACAGACGCAAGTCAGGAACTAAGGACTGGGTCCAGTGCAATGACTCCCCTGTGAAAGTGTGCAAGCTGCCCGTCCACGGCCTGACCGAGGGGGCTTCCTATCACTTCAGAGTGAGGGCTGTGAACAAAGACGGCATTAGTTTGCCCTCCAGGATGTCTTCTGGAGTGACCGCTGGAGAAGTTGAGAGTGATGTGGAAGGTAGGGCTAAAGATAAAGACATAGACATGCTAAAACATGGCCAGTGATTATTTAAAAGAACTCACGGTAAATGTACAGGATGCAGCATTATGTTGTTCCTCCTTGGATGCTCAGTTCGGCATTTACTCCAAGTGTTGCTTTCAAATTTCAAATTTGTTATATTCCTTCAGTGTCACATTTGAAATACACAAATCAAGTACGCTTAAAGGCATCTGTACTGGTGATCTTAAAAATATAATAATATTTAATTATTTGGAATCGCCTAACCTGTTGGGAAATTGAAGTATTATGTTTATGTATTGTGAAACAGTGATTAAAATTGAAGGGAAATATGACATTGCAATTCGACAGGAGGAACTACAAAGAGGTACATTCAATTTCAGATTTCACTGAGCCATTAATATCATCTTTCTCCATCCTTTCAATCCAACCAACCGCATGCTGCCTTTGTCGGATTTCAACTTAACTCTTAATAATCAATTTTTTCATTCTCTCATTCCATATAGTAACATCAAGAGTAAAACAAAAACTCTTCCTTCTGTATTATATTAAAAATATGTATCTTGTGAACATTGTTCATCTTGTGATTTCAAGCTAAAATTCATATCAGTGTAAGGTGTCCAGTAACTAATCAAGGTTTTAAGGTTGTCTTTATTTTAAGTACTATTGACTTTTAAAAGTAAAGATATTACATGTCATCTCCCATTTAATATTATGCAGCATTTACTGCATACAAAATGAAATCTAAATAGTAAATGAACCTTCTCAAACTGGTCAGACAACAAGAGCATAAATGAATAAATAGTATAAATAATAATCATTAAGGTTAGATAAGGTTACACATTAAGAGTGAACTGGCTAATCAGCTAACTTATTATTCTCAGAGGCTGATTTAATATCATCCCTGCATTTAACTCAAAACGTGTGTGTTTCTCAGACTGAAACTAACCAGCAAATAAATGAGTGAAATAATCTCTTAATTAAATCCACCTAAATTAAATTAATCAAATTAAATATATCTTAAAGGATTAAAAATGTTGTTGTTGTTTTTTATTTGCAGTGTGGTCTAAATCCTAAATTTTAATTTACCAGGATACGACTAACTGAATTTTTGGCTACAGTTACTTTTGTTACAATATTTGCAGAATACTCTGAGGAATGGTAAAGTAATCAATACAGTATACTGTATGCCTTTTAGTTCCCTTTCAGTCGGTCACTTCTACGTCACCGCGGTGACCGACAAATAGGAATCTCGCTTCGAGATGCCAAAACAACTCTGTAGTAAATGTATGTAAACACGCCAATGAATTTCATTGGCATACGCTGATTAGGATCAGCTGAACCCAATCGCAGCACGAGTATAAGTAGGTCAGCCGATCTAGCGTTCATTAGCTTTTCGCTTCGGAGCCGAACAGTTCATGCAAACGTTCATGAAGCCATTCTACTCTGCGACACCACGGAGAAAGACTGGTGTTACAGCGTTGCAGCGACAGTGGTTCCAGTCGAGTGGCGGTGACATTTGTTTTGCACTATCTGCATTTGTTTACAGAGGGGCCATCTTCCCTGTTTGCTTCAGCCTTTCACAAAAGAGCTAAGCTAAAAGAGTACTCACGGGTGGTACGTCTTTTCAAAGACGCTCCTTTCACGAGGATGTCCTACCATCCGTGCGTTGTTGGATGTGGCCGTTACCTGGCGCCAGTGGACAGTAACGAACACTGTCTAACATGCCTGGGCATTGAGCATGCTAGAGCGGCGTTCGTGGATAGTTCATGTTTTTCTTGCGGGAAGATGACTATCTCGGAGTTGCGGACAAGGCCATGACCCGGAAGTTCTCTCTGAGCTTTGTGCCGCGACAGACCTATCGGCTTCGTGCGACGAAGGTTACGGCGCGCGCCCTGGGTCTTGCGGTGTCCACTAAGGTGGTCCAACAGCTCAACCTGCGGTTGTGTCTGTCGGACATGCTCGATGCGGACAAGATTAGGTTCTTGAATGCTCCCGTGTTGCAGACCAGCCTCTTCGGCATCACAGTGGAGACTTTCGCCCAGCAGTTCTCCGGCGCCCAGAAGCAGACAGAGGCGATCCATCACATCTTGCTGCGGCGTCCAGCTGCTGCCTCCACCCGAGGGCGCCCCCTGCAACGATCGGGTCGAGGAGCCGGCTGCGAGGGACCTGCCCAGCCTGTCCAGGCCCCTGCAAAAGCCGGTGGCAAGAGGAAGTGCAAGCAGCCCTTGGACAGGCGACCCAGGGATGAAAGGAGTTGCTCTTCAAGAGATGGTGACACCACTCCCTCCTCCAGAGGAGGGCCGGATAGAGATCTCTTCGTCTGTTCGCAGACAGCCAGAGGCCAGTGGTACCCAAAACCTTGACAAAAGAGCACATTTTTTCCTCCCAGGGTCCCATGAGGGGACGAGGTGTTGTGGACAGGCCTTTAAAAGAGCTTTTGTTACACACTCGCTCTCCTCTCATTTCAGGTAGCAGTAAGAGCATAGGGAGGATGAACCAATGGACTTCCAGCCTCACTTCTGCCAGAACGCAGGTAACATGCACACACACACACACATGCAGGCCTCCCTCCGAACCGGCTCAGAGACGATCGGACAGGACCCCTGCGTTTCCCCTCGCTGCCCCACCACCGGAACCCCGGTGGTCCCGATTGTGCCTCTTGCTCGGTTCTTAGATGCCTGCATACGGCTCAGATGGCTCAGATGGCTCATCCGGACTATCAGGTTTGGTTATGCGATTCAGTTCGCCCGGCGTCCTCCCAGGTTCAGGGGTGTTTGCTTCACAACGGTGAATGCAGACAATGCCCCTGGCCTGCGTGCAGAGATTGCTACTCTTCTGATGAAGAAAGCAACAGAGCCGGTCCCTCCTACCGATATGAGGACAGGGTTTTACAGCCCATACTTCTTAGTGCCCAAGAAAGGTGCTCGGTTATGACCGTTCCTGGATCTGCGAGTCTTGAATCAAGCTCTTCACAGGCTTCTGTTCAAGATGTTGACGCCGAAACGCATTTTCGAATGCACCCGTCCCCAGGATTGGCTTGCAGCAATAGACCTGAAGGACGCGTACTTCCATGTTTCAATCTTCCACGACACAGGCCATTCCTGAGATTCGAGTTCAAAGGTCAAGCATATCAGTACCCCGTCCTGCCCTTCGGGCTCTCCCTGTCGCCCCGTGTGTTTACCAATGTGGCCGAGGCAGCCCTGACTCCTCTCAGAGAGATTGGGGTTTGTATTCTCATATACCCCGACGACTAGCTGATACTAGCACAGTCCAGAGTTCAGTTGTGCAAACACAGGGACTTGGTGCTACAACACCTCAGCCTGTTGGGCCTTCGGGTCAACTGGGAGAAGAGCAAACTCTGTCCGGTGCAGAGGATCTCTTTTCTCGGTATGGAGTTGGACTCGGTTGCCCAGTCAGCGCGCCTCACAGAGGAACGTGCTCAGTCTCTGCTGACCTGCTTGAATACATTTAGGAACAGGAAAGTGGTCCCACTGAAACTATTTCAGAGGCTCCTGGGGCATATGGCAGCAGATACAGTGGTAGTCCCGTTAGGGCTGCTCCATATGAGACCGCTTCAGCATTGGCTTCACGATCGAGTCCCGAGGTGGGCTTGGAAGCGTGGCTCGCTGCGGGTCCAAGAGGCTCCAGCCTTTCGCCTGGCCTTCTCCCAGACCTAATGTTTCTTTGGGCAGGTGGACCCTTAGAACAGGTCTCCAGGCATGCTGTGGTATTCACAGATGCCTCCACCACAGGGTTGGGTGCCACGTACAACGGGCATGCAGTCTCAGGGGTTTGGACGGAACCTCATCTGCATTGGCACATCAATTGCCTTGAGTTGCTAGCAGTTCGTCTATCTCTGGGTCCCCTCAAAGAGCACCTACAGGGCTGTCACGTTCTGTTCCATACGGACAACACATCGACCGTTGCGTACATCAAGCATCAAGGTGGTCTACGCTCCCGTCGGATGTCGCAGCTCGCCTGTCACCTCCTCCTATGGAGTCAGAAGCATCTGAGGTCGCTTCATGCCATTCACATTCCAGGTGTTTACACCCAGACGGCCGACGAGCTGTCTCAAGCCCAAGTGCTCCCTGGAGAATGGAGACTTCCCTGAATGGAACATCCCCTGACGGTTCAGTTGACATGGGAGCAGTTCAGTACGGCACAGGTAGACCTGTTTGCCTCCCCAGAAACCTCTCATTGCTAGTTGTTTTACGCTCTGACCGAGGGAACCTTAGCCAGAGACGCCCTGGCACACAGCTGGCCTCAGGGGCTACACAAATATGCGTTTCCCCCAGTGAGCCTTCTAGCACAGCTCCTGTGCAAGGTCAGAGAGGACGAGGAGCAGGTCCTGGTGGTAGCCCCTTATTGGCCCACCAGGACTTGGTTCTCCGAACTCATGCTCATCGTGACAGCCCCTCCTTGGCCGATTCCTCTGAGGAAGGATCTACTGACTCTGAGATGGGGCACCCTAGGGCACCCGGCCCAGATTTGTGGAAACTCCAAGTCTGAACCCTGGATGGGACGCGGAGGTTCTAAGTGACCTACCCCAAGGGGTTGTTGACACTATTTCTTCTACGAGAGCGCCTTCTACAAGAGCTGTCTACGCATTGAAATGGAGCCTGTTCATTGATTGGTGTTCTTCTCGACGAGAAGACCCCCGAAGATTTCCGATCAGAGTTGTGCTTCTCTCCTTGCAGCAAGGGTTGGAGTGAAGGCTGTCTCCCTCCACCCTTAAAGTCTATGGGGCTGCCATCACTGCAAACCACGACCCCATCGGTGGAAAGTCGGTGGTTTAGCATGATCTGATCATCAGGTTCCTTAAGGGGGCCAGAAGGTTAAATCCTCCTAGGCCTCCTACTGTACCCTCTTGGGATCTCTCTCTTGTGCTGAGAGCATTGAGAGAGGGTCCCTTTGAGCCTCTGCCAGCAGTCGAGTTGAAGTTTTTGTCAATGAAAACTCTCCTCCTGCTCGCACTGCCCTCCATCAAGAGGGTTGGGGACCTGCAGGCGTTTTCGGTCGACGATTCGTGCCTCGAGTTCGGGCCCGAGGATTCCCAGGTAATTTTGACGTGCCCAAGGTTCCTAAAACTCCCTTCCGGGATCAGGTGGTGAACCTCCAAGCGCTGCCCTCGGAGGAGGCAGACCCAACCCTACTGTTGCTGTGTCCCGTCCAAGCTC
This sequence comes from Enteromius anoplus, assembly GCA_032359395.1. Lineage (NCBI taxonomy): Eukaryota > Metazoa > Chordata > Actinopteri > Cypriniformes > Cyprinidae > Enteromius > Enteromius anoplus. The sequence goes on along the minus strand of JAUMHG010000051.1, from coordinate 16,728,920 downwards.
TCAGATGCTACGTTGACTGTCGTGTCTGTCGGACACAGAGCTTCAGGACCTCAGACCAGCTCTTTGTCTGTCACGGAGGCCGGCAGAAGGGGAATGCCGTCTCTAAGCAGAGGATGGCCCACTGGAGAGTGGATGCCATCTCCCTGGCTTACCAAGCTCAGAGTGTGCCCTGCCCCCTCAGTGTACGCGCTCACTCAACTAGAAGGGGGGCCGTAACACCGGCTCAGCTCCTCAGCGAAGACCTAATGAACGCTAGATCGGCTGACCTACTTAATATCGCGCTGCGATTGGGTTCAGCTGATCCTAATCAGCGTATGCCAATGAAATTCATTTGCGTGCTTACATACACGCAGAGTTGTTTTGACATCTCGAAGCAAGATTCCTATTCGTCGGTCACCGACGTGACGTCTCCGTTCCTTTCTTCAGGGAACGAGGGTTACAATACGTAACCGAGACGTTTTTTCTCTACTGTAACTATGTTTGTTAAACAGGTCTTTTTTGCCAAAAATTCACGTTGTCTCAACACATTTATACTAAGTTACTAACACACTGCAAAAAAGAGTGTATATATAAAGCAGATGATGTTAAAACTGTAGTTTTGTATAAATAAACATCTGATTTATTCCCGTATAGTGTATGTAACAATACCAGGTCCACCCACCAATGTGCATGCTACAGAAATAAACAAAACATACATTGTTCTGAGCTGGACACCACCTAGCCCTCGTGGACGGGCACCTGTGTGGTACCTCATTGAGAAGGTGTGTGTGCACTTTTTTATCTGTAAAAATAAGTTTTTTCTCAAATAAGGCTTAATCTATTAAATATTAATAGTGTCACTTTCTTAATCTTAATAGTTTTCAGAATAAACAATTTTAGATTTGAAAATCAAAGAATTTATACTTAAAAATGCCATTAACTAAAATGACTAAAGTCTTTAAAGTGCCCCTATTATGGATTTTTTAATATTACCATTCATGCATCTCTTGTGAATTACAACATCCTGGAAAGTTTTAAATCGGAAACTGCACCATGTATAAAGTTATTGGCTGCGTTTCCATCATACATTTTTAATTGAAAAATGTTGATAAAACAAGTATTGTGAAATGACAGTGTTTCCATTAACCAAATCTACTGTCCGTGGCTAAAACGTAACATTTGCTTTTCGGATAAGATTTTATGGACTTTGGATATATTTATACAAAGGAGGCATATGAATCTATTTTTACAGAAGCAGCACAGAGAGATACATCAGTGACGTGCGTGGTGAGGTTGGAATAAACACAAGCATCGGACGACATGTTCAGTCTAAACGTACAAAGCATTAATGGCAGGGAAAGCCCCTGAAACTCCAGAACAGACACGTATTAACTGTTTCTTGGAAGTTATAGTACATTAAAGAATAATCATATGACTTTTTACATATGCCACCCATGTGACCTGTAAATGCGGAAAAATGCTTCCATTGAGTTTTTGCAAAATTGCCGCGTTTATATATGATGCGTATTTTCAATTCACTATTGTAATTTGCACAATTTGAAGGGTAATGGAAACACGGCTATTGTCTCTCAAAAGAAAGTCGACTCTGAAACATTGAAACGAGTCGTTTTTAATGGTGCCATAGAATGCATTGAGAGAATATTTTAAATTGTTCTCTGATATGTACATAGAAGGTATGTAGCTTAGGTAAGGGGAACAAAATGCCCAAAAACGGTTTTACAGGTCCATTTACAACCCTAGAATTTGACCCTAGAATGAAAATTCAATCTTTTCCACCAGTTGCCGCTTTTAGAGCAGTAAATAGTTACATACACTGCTTTAAATGAAATCAACAAATTACTGGAGGGTTTGGAAAAACAACCTGTAGTTTAGGACTCCCAAAACCAAAATAGGAACTTCTCATAACCCATAATAGGGGCACTTTAATTATGCATTGTAATGCATGTTATGTATTTTTACAGTGCCAGTCATCATATTTGGTCAAAAGGTTATTTTTCCCATAAATCCTGGGTTTTAAAGGGGAAACTCTCCATGACTTAGTGTGTAGGTGACAGTCAAGTCTGGCAGAGAGTCAACACTGCGGTCCAGCTACGATCTCCCCGTTACCCGGTTTATGATATGGAGGACAAGCAATCTTATTGTTTCCGCGTAATCACTGTCAACAAGTATGGCTCGAGTGAGCCGTCAGAGCCCACAGCACCCATCCAAAAGGTGGACCCTTATGGTAAGAAGGCTCTAAACTGTCAAACTGCAACTTAAACAGTCCTGATGTTGTGGTTGTTTAACTATCAGATGTCATGTGATATGAGATGTCCAGAAGATGTGCAGAAAATCCTACAAATTCTTCTTGTAAAACAACTTCCATGCTGTATTTCGCAGGTGTTGTTTTGAATATCGGTATGTATGTTTATGTTGCCACAGCCTTTTGCCTTGTAAAAAATGAAATCACTTAATGCTCACTAAATGTCTGAAATTTCGCTATGATCTTAAATGTTTTTCCACTTCACAAGAACTTTGACACTTTTTTGTTGTTTGGCTCACACTTATTGTTTTTTAGTTCCACATCAGCCCACATCTATCCACATGTTCGCTTTCAGCACGGCAGACTCCCAGTAACTCCCAGTTAAACCTGTGAAAATATCTCTAAAAATTGGGTTTTGTGGTGTGTGCAGGTGTCCCTTCTGTCCCAGGACAGGTGATTGCTTCTAGAAACACTAAAACATCTGCTTTTGTGCAATGGGAGGCCCCGAAACATGCCAACAACCTCATGGGTTACTATGTGGATGCCTCTCTGGTCGGCTCCAAGAAATGGTTCCCTTGTAACCATAGGCCTTACAAACACACCAGGTAAAATGTGTACCAAAAAATCTGGATTTATTTTGACTTTGAGAAGTCTTGACTGCTTTCTGGAGGTAAGTTTATATAGTGCTTGACCATCTGGATTTACATTCGTCAGGTTTGTGGTCCATGGTCTGATCCCTGGAGATACTTACGTTTTCCGTGCGCAAGCGGTGAATGCTTACGGGTTGAGCGAAGAATCGCAGGAATCTACTCCTCTCTTCATCGATGCTGCTCTTTGTACGTATATTTAACTCTGCTGACTTCCATACCGATGTTACTAAGATTATAAAGAAAACAGAAGTTAGGATAAGACAATTAGGTCCATATACAGTGGATTTATTGCAGTTTATACTGACACCTACTGGTGTGGATGTTTTTGATACGAACATCAGTTGCAGGTGCATAACTATTCATATGTATCTAATAATAGAGAGTATAAATAGTGGTGGTAGCAAATGATTAATCATAATATGTGTGTGTGTGCTGAGTATATTAATTACATAGGCTATATTTAAATACAAACATGCATATATTAAATATATCCATATGAATATAAATATATACATGTTAATATTTGTACAATATATACAGTGTGTGTGCTATGTAAACACATATTATGTAAACAAAAACTTTTATTTTGGATGCGATTAGTCTTGATTCATGTATAAGGAAATATAAATGCAAACATAAAAGACATGTTTAAATAAAGCTAGGTGGTGTTTCCATAAACACTTGTGTTATCTTATACAGTTGGGGCGGTGGAGTATGGTATGTATGTTATATATTTCCATTTATAAAGTGATACCGCACTGATATTTTCACTCAAACCGTGTAAAATCGGCTCTATAGTAAAGTCATGTCAGTGTGAGATACACTTATTGTAGGCACGTTTAATTCTTGGCTGTTTGTGAATTTGTGTATGTTACTGCATCTATAACCAATCACTGAATCTAATGTCACAGTCAGTGATTTAATCTGGCACCTGGCTCCAGTCACTCCTAATGTTTGTCAGAACTGCTTTCCATCTCTCTGAAAATTTTTTTTCCCTCCGTCACACATGATCAGCTACTCCCTCCGCCCCATATGGCATCAGTCTGCTGAAATGTAATGGATCCTCCATGACCCTGGCCTGGAAACGCCCCCAAAACACGGGCGGCTCTAAGATCACATCTTACTACCTGGACAAGCGTGAGGCGGAATCAGTCGACTGGAAGGAGGTCAGCCCCAATCCGGCTGTCCACAGGACCTTTAAGGTACTCTCTCCATGAATATATCTCTTAATATCTATTCAAGAACTTACCTGCCTTCATCTTTGGATTCAAAAATGACTCCCTGTTGTTTTGTGTTTTCTGGATTGGTCTGTATTTTTAACATCTGGATCCAGGTGGAGAATCTGAGCAGTGGCGTTTTCTACGAGTTCAAGGTTCAGGCTGCTAACTTGGCAGGAGTTGGCCTGCCGTCTGAACCCAGCAAAGCTTTTGCCTGTGAGGCCTGGACAATGTCTGAACCTGGTCAGTACTGGTACAGGACAGTCAGTTTACTATCAGTATAAAGCAAAAGACATAGAATCTAAGGATGAAAAAGAACAACTGCACTAAGATTCAATGTCATCGTTATTCAGATCCACCTTTTTCCTCATCGTGAAAGTAAGCCTAGGGGTGAGGCTTCTGGTTCATTAGACGCTATAGGGGAAATAACAACGTCCAGTAAACCGTAAAACTGTTTGCACTACAAACCAGTGTGTTCATAATTAAGATACATTAAAATTACATGATAGGACACAAACCTTTTCAATATGAAGCAGCAAAATGAACTGTTTTGTACAGCTAAAAACAGCTGGACGTTGAAGAGACTGGAAGCTATACCCGATATGGCGGCACCCATTTTTACGTCAGGAAAAAAGGTGGATACAGCCTTGGAAGGTTGCTTTGGAAATGTAATAGATGAAACATTATTTAAAATGCAATCAAAATTTCAGATATTACGTTTCTATTAGATTTCTAATGGATGTTTTCAACTGTTACCTTTGTGAAAGATTTAAAGCAGGCAGGGTTCAACTTACAGTAGCGCTCAACACTGATTACTGTCAGACTTTTGAAACCCTTCAATTTTAAAGCACAGCCGCCACAAAACCTGACTTCAGCACATCCTTTTACTTTGAGGTCGTTCTGAAGTTAAATACATATTTCAAATCATAACAAGAACTTGTTTAATAGCTATGATGCTGTTTTGAAAATCAAACCTTTGCATTGCTATGACTGTTAAGCCACAATGATAAAGATAAAGCTCTAAAAATCTATCTCAGTTTTCAAGTAAAGCAAGGTCCACACCACAACTAAGGCACAGAAAACAATATCGTTTGAATTCTTTCAGAATTATTTTTTTTTGCAGCTGATGAACGATAATAATAATTCCTCTCTTTGTTATCAGGCCCAGCGTATGACATTAGCTTCTGGGAGGTGCGTGACACCTCTGTCCTGGTGCAGTGGAAGCCCCCTGTGTACAGCGGAGATTGTCCCATCACTGGCTACTTTGTGGACATGGCCAAGAAGGGCTCATCAGATTTTGCCTCTGTGAACGCTGAGCCGATTGGGCATTGCTACTTGAAGGTGTCACACAAAACCCCTCTTTCTGTAACACACCTCTGATGATAGGGACATGTATGTGATATGTCAATCTGATCTGTAGGTGGCTGGTCTAGAGACTGGAGCATCATATGTGTTCAGAGTGCGTGCTGTGAATGATAAAGGTGTTGGAAAAGCCTCAGATGTGTCTGATCCTGTATGTGCAAAAGCGCTGCCAGGTAACTGCAATACTGTATTTACTGTATTAATACTGTAACTATTGAGATGTTTTTGATGATTGATTAATTGAACAATTATCATAATGATTAATCAACTAATCGTTGATTATTTCACAGATTAATCAGTAGGCTTTGTTTTATTACTTACTTTTCTTATTCTCTTGAATTGGATTCAGGAGGGCTGAATAACAGTTTTGCGCTACTGCTCTGTCAAACTGCCTTATTGCAGGCCCTTAAATTAGGTCAAATAAGGTCAAAATGACTGTTCGACAACAAAAACATTTGTTGACTAATCAATTCAGCCCTAATTCCCTGTTTAAAACATAAACGTTTTATTTCAAACCTGTCATTACCTTCTTGAAGCATAAAAGATGTTTAACAGCAAATAGAGTCACCTTTCATTGAATGGCAAAAGGTGGATTATCATAGACAGAACTCTTATTTTTGATATAATTTTGTATTTTTTCAAGGTACAAAGGAGATTGTATGTGGTGTGGATGAAGAAACTGGAGACATTTTCTTAAGTTTTGAAGCTTGTGAAGTTTCTGAGACTTCTAAGTTCACATGGTCAAAGTCCTACGAAGAGATCACTGAATCCAGCAGGGTCTCCGTCACATCCTCTGGAAGAAAGTATGTCTGACCTGTGTGGATTTTGTCATTTCTTCAACACAGTCTCGTGAGAATTTAAGTATCATGCAAGTGAATGAGTTTGCACAACAAAACACGTATGATTTGTGGGTAAAATATCACCACCAGGTCTAAGGATTATACACAAATGCAAATCAGATTCATATGAAATTGAATACAATTTCAATCAGTAATTGTAAAATGCTTCAAAATCGTCATGAGACTATGCTGCATGTATTACATCATTACATAATGAAGTTCTGTAGCAAAGTACTGTAAATGAATAAGCTGTGTTGTGTTCTGTGAAGCTCTAAGCTGACATTTGTTAACACTGAGAAGGAGGATCTGGGCGTCTACTCTGTCTCTGTGACTGACACAGATGGAGTTTCTTCCAGTTACTCCGTCAATGAAGAAGGTCAGAGTTTGGGTTTAAATTTCTCTTTCCTCAAATACTTACATAGAATTCATAATATGATACTTGTTTTCTTTTACAGAGCTCAAAAAAATGCAGGAGCTGAGCTACAACATCAAACACCCCAGTGAGTTGTTCATGAAAGTTTTTGGTTTTCTTTTCATGAGAATCCAAGTATGATTTGGTGTTTGGATTAACAACTTTGTTATATTTTCTTCAGTTGTCCCGCTGAAGACTGAGCTGAATTATGAGATTCTGGAGAAGGGTCACGTGCGCTTCTGGGTGCAGGCTCTGAAGTTGTCCTCCTCTGTCAACTACAGGTTCATCGTCAATGATAAAGCCATCACGAGCGCTGAGGTACAAATCACTTATAGTTATATGATATATGACAGTGTTCCCAAAAACCTTGTAACTGTTTACTTTTTTAATTTTGGGGGTGGTTATTATTAATTACCAATAATAACCGAAATGAGTTATTATTTATTAGTTTTATTTACTGTTATTTTATTCAGAAATGTATTATAATAAATAATACAAATATAAATTGTAAGCTAATAATAATAGGTAATTGTTGATAATAACATTATCATTATTATTGTTATTATCATTATTATTATCATCATCAGCCAGTTAATAATCATAATTATTATTCTTATTATTCAAAATTAAAAAATAATAAACAAAAAAAAACACAAATAAATAATACAATTAGTCTATTATTATTGTGAATCTTGTTGCTGTTCTTAATCTTTAAAAATAATTATACAGTATATAATAATAAACAAAATTAGTTATTATTTATTTATTCTATTTACTATTTTTATTTAATTATATTAAACAGATAATTGCAAATATGTATTTATTTATTTACTATTTTTGTGCAATTATAATGTCCCAATTGAATCCCTTGGTAGAAATATCTTTAAATGATTGCACTGTGTGTTTAGGGTTGCAAAATCAGCCATGACGTTTCTACTGGAATCATCCAGATGACAATTGAACACTTCACCAGGGCCAATGAAGGCACTTACACCATTCAGATCAGTGACGGCAAGGCCAAAAGCCAAAGCTCGCTGGTTCTTGTGGGAGACGGTAAGGGCTTAACAGAGTCTAAAATGAAATGTGCAGTCTTCCCAATGCTGCTGTGGGATAAGTACAAAGCCATTAAACCTTTGTGAGCAAATATTCTTTGTATTTTTCTAACCTTAGCATTCAAAGTTGCCCTGAAGGAAGCTGAGTTCCAGAGAAAAGAGCACATCAGAAAGCAAGGTTTGTAAATATGACAGAAGTGAAAAATTGTACCCCATATTGTCATTATTGTTTATAAAGTGTTTATAAAATACCAGTTTTCATTTCTTAATCTGTTCCATTATTCTGCTTTCTCTCAGGCCCTCACTTCTCAGAGTACCTGTCTTTTCATGTGGCAGATGACTGCACAGTAATGCTTATGTGCAAGGTAAATGCAACCCTGCATTTTACAGACCATTTAACACTGAAAGCAGAGTCTCGTATCCTTATCCTTGCCGTATGTTTGCACTGCAGCTGGCCAATGTGAAGAAAGAGACAACATTTACCTGGTTTAAAGAGGATGAACAAATTACTGTTGATGTTCCACCAAACCCAATGTCTGGATCTTGCGCTCTTCCAATCCCCATGGTATAAAAGTGTATCAAAGTGTAGAAAGCAGCAACATAAATTATTAATAACTGCAATGTTTAAGTTTGTTTATATTTATTTTCGGGTTCAATAGTTCTCCAGGAAAGACCAGGGAATTTACAAGGCTGTACTGGGTGATGACCGTGGAAAAGACACTTCTGTCTATGATATTTCTGGCAAAGGTAACGATATGTATCTCATCACCTCATAAATCAGCATATTTGAATGATTTATGATCACTGAAAATTAGGATTTGCATCACAATAATATATTACATTTTAAAATACATTAAAATACAAAAACAATATTTTAAATTGTTAAAATCTTATACTATTTTTGCTTTAAAAATACCACCTTGGTGAGCATAAGATACCCTAAACTTTTAAGTAGTAAAGTTTTTTAAGTAATAACTAGTAAGGTTTAAGTAGTAATATAAACACACTATATATATATATGTAAACTTTTTGTCATGATTACTAATTTTTTATTCTCTTTTTGTCAGTGTTTGAGGATATCATCAATGCCATTGCCAGTATTGCCGGTGTGTTGGTCATTCTCTTCTGATTTTATGAACTCCACCTCCGTTTTCCAGATCCATTTAAAATATTATCACTATCGTAGTTTGAATGTTTTGTGTGTTTCGTTCCAGGTTCCTCTGCCTCTGACTTGGTCCTTCAGTGCACACCAGAGGGTATCAGACTGCAATGTTACATGAAGTACTACACAGAGGAGATGAAAGCTAGCTGGTTTCATAGGTATATTCCCATAAAGAGAGACCAATCATATATTTAGACTCAGAATATACGAATCAGATGATAACGGAATTATATCAGTCGTTATTTGATTATGTAACATATGTGTTGTGTTTGGTGGGTTGTAGCCAAAGTGATTGATTTCATTTGTTATTCTGGCTTCAGAGAGAGTAAGATCTCCTCCTCAGAGAAGATGAGAATCGGAGGCACATCTGAGATGGCCTGGATGCAGATCTGTGAGCCCACTGATAAGGAAAAGGGTCTTTACACTATTGAGATTCATGATGGGAAAAAACCACACACTCGCACCTTTGACCTTTCTGGACAAGGCAAGTGGAATCTGGACTGCTGAATGCTGTTGGCTCCGAATTAGACCTAAAATCAACGTTAAATAGATCAAAAATGCTTTAAGCATAGAAATACTTGAATACACATTTTCATTTCCTTTGTCATAGTGTTACTTACTTCTTGTAATGTGTTTCTTCAATCTAACAGCCTACACTGATGCTTATGCAGAGTTCCAGAGACTTAAGTAAGATAACCTCCATTGCTTCAGTTTATTCTCTTAAAGGAACACTCCCCTGTTTTTGAAAATAACCTCATTTTCTCACTCCCCAAGAGTTAAACAGTTGAGTTGTACTGTTTTCGAATCCATTCAGCTTATCTCTGGGTCTGGCTATAGCACTTCTAGCTACTGCTTAGCATAGATCATTATTTAGATGAGACCATTAGCATCTCGCTCAGAAATGACCAAAGAGTTTCAATATTGGCAGCAAAGTTCCTTGAAATAGGAAAATGTTAACTCTAGGGGAGTTGAAAGATGGGCCTGTTTTCAAAAATGATGGAGTGTTCCTTTCACACAAGTCCTTTTTTTTTTCTTAAAGGGATAATTCACCCAAAAAAATGAAAATTCTGTCCAAAAAAATCCAAACCAGTATGACCATTAAGACATTTTTGATGAAATCCAAGAGCTTTGTGGACTTCCAAAAACAGCAAGGGCACTACTACAGTCAAGGCCTGTAAACTTAGGACACGAAAGAGAGGAAATTGTTGAATAAAGTCATTATGTTTTATTTTCTTTGTGCACAAAAAGTATTCTTGCAGCTCATGTGGACTATTTTAACAATGTCCTTACTATCTTTCTGGGCCTTGAACATGGTAATAGTGTTGCTTTCTGTGAATAGTCAGAAAACTCAGATTTCATCAAAAATAGCTTAATTTTTGTTCTTAATCTGAACAAAGTTCTTACAGCTTGGAATGACATGAAGCAGACAAAAGCAGAACATTCATATTTTCTCTCTTTCTCTCTTTCTTTAATCAGAGCTGCAGCCTTTGCTGAGAAGAGTGAGTATTTCCAAGAACTGCTCAAATGAAACATTAATAATGCTGTTATCCAGTTTATATTTATCCATACTTGAACTCAGACAGTATAATGGAGTGTAAAGCTTTGCACACTGAAAATAATCTTATTAAATTAGCTTAGTAATGTGTACAAATGCCAGAATTATGACCCACATTTTCATACAACTGGAAGTATTTATTATTAAATCAGTGTCTTTTTTTTTTAACCAAAAACTGTTAATTGTGACCATGGGTATATTTTGATTAATCGTGGCACGGGTATATTAGTTGTAGCAATAGCCAACAATAAATTGTATGGATTGAAATTATCCATTTATTCTTTAATTCCAAAAATAATTAGGATATTAAGTAAAGATTATGTTCCATTCATATATCTGGTAAATTTCCAAATATATAAAAACTTATAACTTAGTTTGGACAACTTTAAAGTTGATTTTTAGTTGATGTTTAGATTTTTTTTGCTCCCTCAGATTCTAGATTTTCAAATAATTGTGACCCTGAACAACAAAACCAGTCGTAAGTGATTTATACATAAAAGCTGAATAAATAAGCTTCCCATTGATGTATGATTTGGATGGATAGGGTAATATCTGACCGAGATACAACTCAATGAAAATCTGGAATCTGAGGGTACAGAAACATCTAAATGCTGAGAAAATCACCTTTAGAGTTGTCCAACTGAAGATCTTTGCAATGCATATTACTAATCAAACATTATGTTTTAATATATTTTTGGTAAGAAATTTACTAAAAACCTTCATGGAACATGATCTTTCCATGATCTTACTATCCTAAGGATTTTTGGCAAAAAATAAAAATCTATCATTTTGACCCATAAAAATGTATTTTTGGCCATTTCTACAAATATATCCCAGCGACAATTGTATATTAGCCAAATGTTGTCTGTACAGCTTTTAGATGATTTATAAATCTTAATTTTAAAACCTTGCTCCATAAGGTTTTGTGGTCTAAGGTCGCAATTCTTTTAATTGACCTAAGTTGGAAATAGTGTCCAAATGTGTAACAAGAACTTTTTGTTCTCTGTAGACCGTGGTAGAGTGGTAGGTGGCCTGCCAGATGTTGTCACCATTATGGAGAAGAAGGTAGTGTATCTTTTTAGTTTTCCCACGTTCACTAGTACAGATTCCTTTTTAATGCATTTAAATACATTTCTAAATGAACTGTTCATTTGACATTCGACTGCACATACTTTGTGACCTTTCACCTCTGCAGAGCCTGAGTCTTACTTGCACAGTGTGGGGTGACCCCAGCCCAGAGGTCACCTGGTTTAAGAATGAGCAGGAGATTGTATCCGACGACCGCTACAAGATCACCTTTGAGGGCGGCAAGTTCTCCAGCCTCACTATCCATTGCGTGTATGTGGAAGATTCTGGAAAGTACAGCATCAATGTTCGGAACAAGTACGGAGGTGAATTCGTGGAGATCACAGTCAGCGTCTACAAGCAAGGCGAAGATATCCCAGAGCCCAAACTGGGACAGATGGCCAAGCCCGTCGCTACCCCAAAGCCAGCTACACCCGCTCCACAGTCTACAAAGGCCCCGACTCCTGCGCCCTCCGTGAAGTCCCCAACCCCTACTCCACCTCCCTCTGTGAAATCTCCCACTCCAACTCCAGCTCCTAAATCACCCACCCCACCCAGATCCATGAGGTCCCCCACCCCACCAAGATCCATGAGATCCCCCACCCCTACTAAGAAGTAACTAGAAAACTATGGCTTGTAGAATCTGAAGAAACATGAAGTATTGATAGAGTTGATGTATAGTCTGCAGTAGTCTCCAAATAAGGATCTGTCACTGGTACAGCTGCGAAGTTAAACATATTTACAGTAAAATATCTGAGGGAAGAGTCCTTTAAGATCAGCGTCAGACTCCAATTTACCAGTTTTTCCATCTGAAATAGAGTAAAAAAAGTAGGAAGATTGTGTTTTATGTATTGCTTTTGCAGCCAAACGATAAGAGAGTTGCTGAAGTGCTGTTGGGCCGGTTAAAATCATCACAAAGGCCACCGCTGTCTTATCTGTCTTTGTTCCAAATGCTTGTTGGTGCCAATAAAAATCAGCCGTCTCCTCTCTGGAGTGGACCTTCAGTAGTCCGAGTTGAATTTGTTGAGTTAATTTGATTGAGTGTATTTTGGTTGTTTCTCTTAAAAGCAATCATAAAGTATGCGAGTAATGCTGCATTCTAATTTCTCTGTATTCTTGTTTCCAGCATTTGTGAGAAAGCCTATGCTTACATGCACAGTTGCACTACAGTGTATTTTTTGCGTATCCAATTTACAGTCTTTTGCTTTCATTACATGTAATCTACTATTTAAAGAGTAAAGTGCACAGTGGCAAGTCCAGTTAAGCATTACTAAAATTTAGGTCTGTTAATTCCATTTTGTGAAAAACTCAACGGCTGTAAATTTAGTCAAACTAAACCGTTATTTGAAGAGCTATTTTAGCAATCAGACTTATTTAAATAAAATACATGTACATGTCCAATGCTGCACCTGGAGCGTCACTATCATGCATGAACCAGTCAATCTAGGTTATTCAAATGACTATAAACTTCCAATTAGGGCCTTCCGCACTGCGGAAATCTTTTCATAGTTCTCAAACTAATTGTGGAACTATTATCCACTTTTTTGGCGTGTCCACACGGCAAGAAGGTACAGTTTTAATTCCAGGTGCTCTTTTTGGGGGAACTAAATTAGCTCCTGCTTCAGAGTAGGGTCCAAAGCTGTTCTAGGAGCTATTAGTGACATAAGTGTAAGCTGATTGGCCAAACGCACAAAACACCAGCAATTTTTAAAATTGGCGTAAACATGTTTCACAAACATTGAAAACGGTGTTTAAAGATGTCTCATCTTGCTGTTCTAAGTCCCAGCTCAAAACATTTGGAAAGTTTGAACTTCAAGTAGGTTATCTAGACATAAAAACAAGTCGCTGTTACTTTCTAAAGTTTAATTGAACTTTATTTAGCCGTGTTAATGCTATAAATGAAATCAGTCAGTCTGCAGCAGATATCCATCAGTTGTGTGGTTTTATTTTGAAGTCTTGTTTGGATGAAAGGTATTATTTGTCTGTAATACAAAGTTCTTTGTTTAAAACCAAATCAAAGGGTAATATCTTTAATGTATTTTCTTGGATTCAAATACACACAAAAAAAAAAAAATCATTCAGCGAATTCAGGTGTTAAATAAAATACTCAAGTCCCTTGTTCTTGTCGGCATCGTGCTCTTGTGTCTCAATCTCTACACGCTTCATGGCAATAAAATACTGCACAAACGGCTCTCCCAGCGCACTACGAATAACGCTGTCCTCTGCCAGAGCCTCTAAAGCATCGTCCAATTTAACAGGGATCGGGAACTGTTTCTGCTGACCTGGAGCTTTGTTGAGAAGCTGTTCGGCATTCAGGTTACGTCTAATACCGTCCAGACCTGCTGCTACCGTTGCCGCCAACACAATGTAAGGATTGGCCATCGCTGTCCCCAGCTTGTTGTCGATGTGAGTCTCGCGTCCACCGTGAATTTTCACGTTGAAGGCGCAGCTGTTGTTGTTGCAGCCGCATGTGGCATAAAGAATGTTCTTGGAATTTTTCTTGCCTTTGGAAAGCTGGTTTCGACAGCTGATCCCTGGAGCCAAAAGACAGCTCAGAGCGGCCGAGTGCTGGAGAAGACCCGAGAGCCACTTTCTGCCCATCTCGGAAAGTTCCCCATTGCTCGAGTGGAAAAGGCTTCTTTTACCACTGGCATCCCAAAGGCTGTGGGAGAGTAAGCCAGAATTGTGGATGTTGTCGTCTGTGAAAAAGGTGGCGATGTAGTCGAACTTCCTGGCCATCTCTTTGATTCCTGTGCGGAAGGTGAAGGCGCTATCGGCGGCGTCGATTCCAAACATCGGTTTGAAGCAAATCTCCATCTGCCCTGGTCCGTTTGCGGAAGAGAAGCTCTCAACGTCAACTCCCATGTAGTACATCCCTCTGACTAGCTGCTGCAGGAAGGGTAGATCGTAGTTGCTCAACAGTGTGGTGGCAGGGAAGAACACCGCTTTAGGTCCCACTCGTTCAGGGACTCCAAAGATGCAGCATTCGTAGGTGAAGGACGAATGGATAGAGAATCCCATGCTCTGGAGTTGGCCGAGCATCTGCTTGGCTATGAGGCGGGGAGATGTTCGCAGTGGCACACCGGTGATTGTGCAGGGGTCACAGATAAGACGAGCGGTCTGGTCCGCCCAGGGAAGGATTTGGAACGTGGATAGATCTGCAACCAGGAGGACATCACTGCTGAAGTTAGCTGCACTCGGATGATCAACTTCGTCGACCTTAGGGCTTAGGGTTAACTCCAGGTAGCTTCTCGGCATGGGAATGCCATATACTGCTTTTTCCTGTAATGTCAATAATGAGAAATGTTTCTGACTACTTTTTACCACTATTTTCAGAAAAACTAGACTTTACAATAAAAAGACAAATGAATTACTAACACTACAGCTGCTGTAAGCAATGTTAGTTGTCTTGGTAACTTAAAGGGTTAGTTCACCCCAAAATGAAAATTCTGTGATGAATTACTCACCCTCATGTTGTTCCAAACCCATCTTCAGAACACAAATTAAGATATTTTTGATTAAATCTGGGAGTCATCTTACCCTCCATTGACAGCAATTCTGAAATGATCCCAGATCCAGAAACGTGGTAAAACTATCAGTAAAACAGGCCATGTGACCTCAGAGACTTAACATTTTAAAGTTTTTCGACACTAGAAGAGTACTGTTTTGTACAAAGAAAATAAAAATAACATAATTTACTTTACCGTTCTATTTCCCTGAGGTTAGAGCGTATCACAACGCATATGCATGCTTTCCCCTAAGTGTAAACAATGCCTAATACGTTCATGCATGTGCTTTCCTCCAAATGTAAACAATGCTGATTATGTCAAATACATTCTTAAGTACTCTCCAAAATGCCGGAAACCCACCTTGGGGGAGAAAAATGTTTGAAAATAAATTATGTCACTTTTGTTTTCTTTGTGCAAAAAAAAAAAAAAAAAAAAAAAAAAAATCTCGTAGTGTAGTAATTTATGTTTTGAATATGAATGTAGTGTAGTATGGAGTGGAATGACATGAGGGTGAGTAATTAATGAATAATTTTCATTTTTGGGTGAACTAATCTTTAAAAACCAACCGTCAACCACACACCTCTACACACCTTTGCTCTCCAAAGACTTCTCTGTACAGACCCAAAATGTACGAAATTATACTGTAGATGTCAGAGAGATACTACCTGGGTTTTGTATAAAGTTAATTGATAAGTCTTAATTGAATTCATAGTTTAAGTCCTTGATTCTGATTGGCTGAGCCCTGTTCAAAGCTGTTGTAAATTATTCTGCAACATTTGAATGATTTTACAATTTGCTGATGCCATAAATCATACACTTTTGCACTAATAGCTGCACAAATTTATACAAAATCGAAACGTTGTTTTCTCATTACATTTATTATATCTGAGATTTAATAAATGTAATGAATGTAATGATTCCTTATGCAGAGTGGCAAAACAGTAAACAAATAAATATTTAACAGTTATGATAGGTTCCAAAACATTGCATACAGCAGCATACATTTGTATCGTTAAAACGTTTTAACTACATAAAATCAATAAAGGGGATTTACGTGAAAGAATCGAGCTGGAACTGTCTTGGATCGGGACACGCCATGAAGATCAGTGGCCTCAAAGCGAACAAAGCTTATGTTTTCCCGGGCGATTCGCTGTTTTATGCGCTCAACATCAGAAATGAAGCTCTGAGATGCAAAAGAGAGCACTTGTGACCTCTCATTGTCTGTTGGGAATATAAAATAATATCCAGATAGATGAGCAAGATTAAGTAAACGTGTCAGATTGAGGCTAACGTAAATCATCTTTCTGACCTGAGTGTGATGTGCCAGCTTCTTCCCTGTGAGATGTCTCAGCAGTAGGTGAACTCATACCAGAAGATCTGCCTGGAGGTCCATCGGTCATCGAAGAGCCACCAGATTCCCATCTAGAGCTTCCTTCTTTGACTCTGGGTGCTCTCCTGGCTTCTGAAAAGGGCTTGAAGGTGCTGAAACTCTTAGATGGCATTTGGTCCGGCTTACAGTCCACTCTTTGACCCGGAGGGTAGCTCCTTCCTGCATCTTGCCCTTTTGCACTGAGTAGGGAGCTTTCACGCAACACACTTTTCAGTTCATCTAAGGTTTGTTTGGGGACGCCACCCTCGCCAGCTGATGGGTTATACTGCACATTCTCCCTTCTCCATCCATGCCTGTTGCCGTAGTCATGTTCTCTCGAGAGAACCTGGTACTGGGACTCACTGGAAACAGAGGGACAACGATGTGGAGGGCCGATGGAAATAACAATGGGGTCATTTGTGGGGCCTGGAATTGGTACGTTTGATGGCACTAACGGTACAGACAACCCTTTTCTGTCCCAGTCAGAGGAGGAATGACGCTTCTCTCTGGAATCCACATTCTTCTTTCTTGAACTCATATTTCCTCCATCCACCTGGTCTGGAATGTTTTCCTGTAGAAGTTGAAATTGATGAATTTCAGATTGAATATAACACAAAAAACAACATAACTTGACATAAAATACTATAGTACCAAATTCACCCAAATGACAATATACAAATACGTTTAATCAACTGTACAAATTGCATTTTAGAAATAAAATAATATTAGATTTACCATATCTTTGGATTCCTCTGATTCCTGCATAATGTTCTGGTTTTTATGTGAATATTTGGAAACTCATAACCATGCGCCCCAATCAAAGTGGCTCACACAACTGACCAACTGCGAGTGAAACAAACCAATCTCTTCCCTTTCGCCCCGACCAAATGCATGAAGCGTCCAGTCTGTTCAGTCCCACTTATCCATTGTGAGCTTCTGCACATCAGCTGTTTTCAACAGCCCACAACACATTGTTCATCAAACCTCTAGAAAGATGCCGTTGTTTGACTAAAAGGTTATTTAACAGAATACCTTAGCCACTGCTTTGAATGGAAACATAAATGAACACATAGTGACATGCACTGTTTTGGCAAACAAATTAAACAAATAAAAAGCATACAAAGATAGCTAAAAAAATGTATTTCTGACACACACACATAAGCTTTTTAAATGTTATATTTTATACAACAGAGATTAGTTATTGTCAAGGTCAATATGAAGCTTTGTGTTTATTCTAAATCAGTGGTAGATTGGTCTACTCTTAAAATTAAAGCAATGTTAATATTACAATAACCATAAAACAGAACAGAACACAAAATTATTATTATTATTATTATATAGTAGTATAAACAATATTTAAATTTGCAGAATGTGAAAAGCAATTTTGTTCAACAATAATAATATATGCAAATTATAAAAAGTTTAAAAAATGAATATAGTTAAACATGATGAACCTTATTTTATAATGTTTAATTTAATTGATTTTGTAATCAAATATATTTTTAATATTTATATTATATTTAAACTGTTTAGAATTTGAATTGAATTAAAATTAACTAAAAACTTTGTTTTGTAATGTTTAAATATTATTTGAAAAAAAAAAAAAAAACATTGTTAATGAAAATAATTTATAAAAAGTATATGATATTTTTAGATTATGCATCTGATAAAATGCATGTGTTTTGTAATGGTTTATTTAAACATCCCTTAAGTGTCATTTTATTAATAATAATAACTATTTATTTTGTTTTAGGATGTGATTATAATAAAATGTAATAAATTTTTGTTTTATATAAAATCTTTATATTTTATGAATTATTTTAATAATAATATAACGTTTTCTTATTATTATTATTAGTACATGTGATTTAATAATAATAATTATTATTATTATTAATAGGGCTGTTATTAATGACATTGGACATGTAATGGTGTGTATCTGAGTTTGGCTCTATATGCTGTAGTGTGTGTGTAGTAGTAGGGTGCGGTTTCTTGAGTCCAGCTGTAACCGGTTACCGGAGACTCCGTCACATACACGGCAGCGCTGTATGGTCAAACACCACAACACTTATTCTCCGGAGCAGCTTCATGATTAAGCTACAATCTTCAATGAGTAAGCATATTCCAGTAAGTGAAGCCTTTTAACATAAAATATTTATGTTTTGAAACGAATTCGGTGTTTTATTTTGTGGAAACTTTAGTCTCAATCTGCGAGCTAACGTTAGCTAGCACCAGAGCAGAACAGGTTTCGTTGTCGACCGCAATTTATGTTTACATTCATTTGTCTGTTTTATTTTGTTTTACCCTTTAACAAAACTGAAAAACGGTGTCCGTGTTTATAAAGATTGAGTGTTACAGGTATAACGGAAATAATCGCTTGGTGACGGTGATAACGTAGGTTAGCCTCGCAGCTAACTTAACGTTACGTCAGTGAGAGCCAAGCACGACATTTTGCTCCTCATTTCTTTTAATCAATTAAATTTAAAAAATGAATCAAATTAAGTAACGTTATCAAGAAAGAGAGCTCGTGTTGCGTTTTTGTTGAATATGAATGTAATCTGAGCTTTTTGCTCCGTTGCTAATATTAGCCAAGCGGAAGTCTTTGTGTCACTCCTGACCAATTAGCATATCCTGATGTTTTGGATATTAAAATCTGTTTTTGTTTAGTATAAAGTTTTACATCGTTTTTAGAATTTAAACATTTCACCACCTTCAAAACCGTGACCAAATGCAAATTTTATCCGAGAAACGGGTCATTTTGTTGGCCTCATTTGGGGCCTGTGCACTTGATTTCCATAAAGTCGCTCTATAACCAAACATCTGTGCCTTTCATTTGATTTGCATTTGAAGTTACTACAGGAGGTTTGTTGCGTCTTTTTGCAAGTGATTTGCTAAAGAGGCTTAGCATGTGGTAATCCCGAAGAGCTGCTGAGACACGTGTGTGTGTGTGTGTGTGAAAACTTCAGCCTTCCCAGAAACCAAGCGTTAAACAATGACCCACATACCGCGGACTGACTCACATCTGACTCATGTGTTTGTGGGAGATGTGTTTCGTGCGATTATGAGCACTCTGATTCACTTCAGCCTATAGGGATATATCAATTGAATTTATGAGTGTGTGAGTTTGAGATAACACCGATACTGGCTGCTGATTGGTCGGTGTAGAGCTTCATCATCTATCCATAATATATCCAAATCAGATTGTCTGATGAAAGTTTTATCGTGTGAAGTGTTTTTAATGATCACGTTTTAGGGAAAAATGATGCACCTTCTCAAGAAAAATAACACAACAAACATTCGTTGTCGATTGGTTTGACACATATTTCTGCTTATCGATTAAAATGATGTAGTGGCTTCTGGAATA
The DNA here is from genome assembly GCA_032359395.1 of Enteromius anoplus. Taxonomy (NCBI): domain Eukaryota; kingdom Metazoa; phylum Chordata; class Actinopteri; order Cypriniformes; family Cyprinidae; genus Enteromius; species Enteromius anoplus. The sequence goes on along the minus strand of JAUMHG010000051.1, from coordinate 16,709,122 downwards.
GTGTAGTTGTGGTAGTGTCAGTAAGAATGGATTGAAAATGTATATGATTAATTATATGTAGATAAAAACTTTTATATAGATATAAACATATATACAGCAGTCAACATTCAAATTGATAATCAAAGTTATCCTAACACAAGAATGGGTATTGTTTTGGGGTTTTTGGTGACAACTTTGATTAAAGGTTTTAATCCACTTTAAATGTTGACTACTGTATGTGTGTGTGTGTGTATTTTATAATCAATAAAAGTTAATAGTATTAAATATTGGACTAAAATAATGAATATGTATAGTAGCGTCAGTGACATGGTCAGTAACTAATTTGCTGTTCCTTTTTTGTTCCTGCTGTTAATTTTTCGTGCATAAAATTCCAAACTTAACAACTAGGAATTAGCTTTTTTTATTAGTACAAATAATTTTGAGTGGAAATGTAGACTGCTAAAATAGTACATCATAAATATAATAAAAAATTGAGTGATACAATATAGTAAAATATAATGCAGTATACTAATAATAAATGTAAATAGAAAAGCCCTTTCTGTAATATATTAATGCAGGCAAGGACAGATAGAAATGAACTACTGGCCCAGCTGAACAAGCAGAAGTATAGCTGCTTTAAATCAGGAAGAAGTCCTGTGTCCTGACCGTGTGTGCCTCTGTTCTTTGTGTCCTTGCAGCAGTTCTGTGGTGTTTTGGGTCACACATTTATGGAGTTTCTGAAGGGCAGTGGCGACTACTGCCAGTCTCAGCACGGCGTTTATGCAGAGAAGTGAACGGCCGTTCTCGCTACCTCATCAGAAGAGAGACTTGTGTTAGAGTTTTAACGTTGGCGGGATCGGACTTGGAGAGCGGGCGTCCACAGCGGTCGGCAGTTCTGGATGGGGTAAAACAAATCTCTTGGAAGTTCACAGCCCTCGCCGGCCCTACGTCTTCACCAGAGGACCAGCCTTGTTTGTTTTTGTTTTTTTTGCTATTAATCCCGCCCACCTCTGGGTCACACCTCTTTTTTCCCCTAATCGTATCCGCCAGATTTGCTTTTGTTATTAAAGAGAGTTTCTTTTAGTTTTTACTTTGAGATCTTCAAGCTTTTTCAAAAAGTAAAAAATGGCTCGTATGAATAGACCTGCCCCAGTGGAGATCACTTACAAAAACATGAGATTCCTCATTACCCACAACCCCACTAATGCCACGCTTCACAAATTCATTGAGGTGAGTGTTGGTCCAAACACACTAAAAGTGCTGTTCTGGATAGACGATAATAAAACCCTCATAATTACAGTAACTGCTAAACATCACTTACATGATGTTCCCTCCCATCCGTTAGGAACTGAAGAAATATGGGGTGACGACGGTAGTTCGAGTGTGTGAGGCCACGTATGATGCAAACCTGGTTGTTAAAGAAGGTATTCAGGTTCTGGTAAGTCCATATGAACCAGTTCACCTACCTGACAGTAAATAGAAATGCCCATTCTTATCTCAGGCCGTTTTTATATGCAGGATTGGCCCTTTGACGATGGAGCTCCTCCCTCTAACCAGATCGTTGATGATTGGCTGAATCTTCTTCGGATGAAGTTTAGGGAGGAGCCAGGCTGCTGTGTTGCGGTGCATTGTGTCGCAGGCCTTGGAAGGTAACTTTATGGGATTCAGGATCATTGCATGTGTCATAAGATGTAAACGTAGAATAAAACCCGTGAGCTTTTCACGGAACCTTAGCTCTTGTTTTTTCCCACAGAGCTCCAGTTCTGGTTGCTCTGGCCCTGATTGAGTGTGGCATGAAATATGAAGATGCGGTTCAGTTCATTCGACAGTAAGTTAACCTCGTATTTAAATGAAAAAATATCATTCTTAAAGACAGAGGTTAGTTTCATTAAAACATTTTCTATACCCCCAGAAAGCGCCGTGGAGCATTCAACAGCAAACAGCTCCTCTATCTGGAAAAATATCGTCCCAAAATGCGTCTTCGATTCAAGGATTCCAACGGCCACCGCAACAACTGCTGCATTCAGTAAAAGCTTGCGTGTCAGTCTTTCTCAAATGTGTAACGGGAATTTGTATCTAGCACAGGTAGTTTGTTCTCTTAATTGGTAACTGTGAAAATGCTGTTACAAAAATGAAGCTTAGTGTTACAAGTGTCCCCCGCCCTTCTCTTTGTTTTTATGTATTTCCTGTGGAGAACCTCTGTCAACGAGGTTAAGTGCTTGTTTGAACATGAGCTTAGTGTTTTGCGGTAAACTTCCTGTTTGTGAATCATGGTCAAATCCTAACTCTGCCAAAAACGTAGTATGCTTTATAGCCTAAATGGTTTAATTAAAAAAATAATTTCTTGCATTTTTGTTGTTGTTGACGATTTCAGTCTATCAGTAAAAAATGCCTGCCTCCGAAAAGATCTAAAATAAATGCCTTATCAAAGCAGAAAGACACCGTCTGGTGGAGGAGGTCTCGTGGCATTTAGAGAGGTTTCTCGATGATGACTTTTGCAGGAAAAAAAAAACAAAAACGGGAAGAGATATGAATTAAAAAAATATAGGAAAATAAAATCTCTTTATATAAATATATTGAAGGGTGGGGTACTACTTTTTGTTGTTTATCCAAACTTTGTTTACCTATTACTGCCATGTCAATAGTGTGATGTTTGTGTTTTGGCTTAAAACTGGACCTCAATGTCTGCTGTATTTTTATGCCTTTTTATTTTGATGTGCGTATCTTAATGTTTCAATACTTGATTTACGTACGGTATTTGATTTTTGTGAACTGTTAAACCACCTATTTATATCATTGGATATGTGTTTTAGTATAGCAAGAAACAAGTTTGCCAATTTGAGAGTACAATAAAGATACACTGAAGGAGCATTTTACCTAGTCTGTGCTTGATTTTTAACTTTTAAATTAAAAACATGCAGAACTTTATCAAAATTCTTTTATTTTTCTCCCTTTTCACAACCGTTGGTGTCACATCAATCTTTTCTGCAATAAATAAAGAATATGGAAAATTCCTAGATCGTTTTCAAAGGCCCCTCCCTCACTGCAAAGAAGCACAAAAATGGTCATGAACTTGAGAATGTCTCTAAGGTTAAAACAATCTAAAAACCATTTAATAAAATGCTTGCAAATAATTTTTTAGCAATGCAATATTGACAAATTTACAATGTTTAGGACCCCTTCTGATTTAAAGTCCTTCAAACAGCCTTTGATATGTGAAGTGACCGGGCCATGACGGCGTGGTTTTGTGTGCATCCAGGACCCAAAGTATATTCAAATGAGATTGAACTAGAGCATATATTTTTGCAAGCTATTCATTATTTATGGGGCAATTTAGGTTAATTTCGATTCTTAATAGAATTATTGGAACTATACAAAAGTATGGCCAAAAAAAATCTCTTAGTAAAATGGGGAACCCTAATATGAATTGATCCAACTTCTCATAGGTGTTTGATAAATACGGTCACACCCGCACTGACACAGAAATCTCCTCGTAGAGGGAGTCTCTCAAGTGTCCCTGTCCAGAGACGCTGGGCTCTGATGTGTGGCTCGCTGATGGCTTTTAGCTCATAGACCATCTGGTCCCTTCATGTTGGACTCTTTGAAAGATCTCGGACTTGCGACTGCTTGAAGGATGCACTGAGATGACTCGCAGTATCCGTTAGGGCCGGCTGGACCTGGTGGCCCGGGCACACCTGGCATTCCAGGAGCACCTACTGGTCCTCTCAGACCGTCACGCCCGTTACTGCCATATGCTGGTTTCCCAGGATCACCTGAGAGCCAATCGGAGAAACAGACCATCGTTCAGGAGCATGATCTTTGGAGACTTACAGATCATTTAACATACAGTGATGGAGATTAGATGAGATGCAGTCATTGTTCTTACCTGGGAGCCCTGGTGGTCCAGGTATTCCTTTGGGCCCCTCAACTGTGGGTCCTCTATCTCCCCTGTCACCTTGGTCACCTAAATGGAGAACACAGAGGTTTTATAGTGTAATATGGGATGTAGGGGGTGCTTCACTTCAACTAATAACTGTTGTGAAATCTGTGTGGGAAATCTTTCTCCTTTGCAAAAACATGTGTGCCGTTTTATTGAAATGACATTGAGTCAAACATTGTGTCTTCGTACCTTTGGGTCCTTTCCTCCCTATGAGCCCTGGCGGCCCTTTAAGACCTGGCAGTCCTCTGTTTCCAGGATGCCCAGGGAAGCCATTGTTTCCGGCGGGCCCTGGAGAGCCGGGGGGACCAGGAGGACCTGGCAGCCCAGAGATGCCCGACTCGGGCCTTGTCAGACTGGATGCCAACTGGGCGAGCTGTCCTGTGAGGAAACCATGGCAAATCCATTCAAAAAACAAAAATGTAACAATTAGTTGAGCTTCAGTTTGCTAATATCTGTTTGGACATCAAAATACGCACCGTGCAAGACCCTCATGCAGACCTGCTTGATGTGTTCATCTGTGGGTGCTCGGCCCTGGAGGAAAATCATGAGGACATGGTTAATATTTCCTCACTTATATTTAAGACAGGGATAAAGAGATGATTAAAGCAGACGTACTGGTCGTCCCTGTGCTCCAGGCAGTCCAGGTACCCCTCTGTCTCCTTGCATGCCTCTTGGCCCAGGCTCTCCAGCTAGGCCCTCGGGTCCAGGTAGGCCACGCCCACCCTCTGGCCCTTTATTTCCTGCGTCTCCTGGTTTTCCTGTCTGAACACAACAAATGCTAGACATTGCTACATTTTTAAGAAGGCCAGCATTGACTTTTGTGCACTTGTTGACATTTTATGGATTTAGAGTGTGGGACAAAAACCATCTTCTAAATATTTGCTATAGTGTGTTAGCAGGAAATATCAGTTCAACTCCTTTTGCCAATAATTGTAATAACGCAGTGAGATGTTTTTCTGACAGCAGCCAGTGCTCCGCAGAAATATCTGATTTGATCATCATCAGTTAGCAGCTTTTGTCCTAGTTGCACTTGCGCATATTTTGGGGAGCTTTGTAGTTAGGTTTCTTCAATGTAGAAGTTGCCACACTTCCTCTGGATCTGTTCTCGGTTTGTTCTGTTTCTTCATGTCACTGATCAAGCAAAAGGACTGTATTTGATATTTCCTACAGCCACATTACAGCAAGATATTTGTCTGTGAAGAAAAATTGGCCTAAGACTGTAAATTCACCGACTTTAATGTTGTTTTTATGTCATATTGAAATTGCATATTTATGCTGTAATTTTAATGAAAAAATAACACATTTCTACAGTAACATTAATAACTGACTTTTTTTATTTAATCTAGTGCTATATAATTTTGGCCACCTCTGTATATCATTGACATGCTATTAAAGTTTCTATTAATATTTTGAAATTTTTTTTATTTTTTATATATTCCTTTCATTTGAGTATTTTTTGTCATTTTATGTCTAGTTTTATATTTTTAAATATTATTATTATTATTAAATATTATTATACAGACAGTAGCATCACTTCTCAAAACGAACTCACCGATCCTTTCTCGCCTGGCTCTCCTTCATCACCCTGAGAAAATAAATGGACATGGAGTTTAGGATCAGCAAGGGTGTTATGACCTGTGCCTGCATACATAACTAATATATCCAAAGACATTCAAATATCTGTGTTGTTATATATCTGTACTTACAACATCTCCTGTGTCTCCAGGTGTTCCCTCTTCACCAGATGGTCCCTAAACAAGCATGCATTAGATGCATTATAATATAGATTTAATTGATGTTATAGAATGTAAAACTAAAATAACACACACACACACACACACACATATATATATATATATATGTATTGGCTTACTTGCTCTCCTTTCGGACCAGTTAGACCAACAGCGCCCTGGGGAACAGATAAAAAATGTAACTTGTGCTTTTAATCTTAATTTTAACCATCCGATAAATGCCGGTAAAACAGTTATGTAAAATACTGTATAATATACATATTTTTTCAAGGGATTTTGATTTTTTTGCAACTTGGCAAAATTACACAGAATCTAGTTTTAAAGATCTGCAATAAATAGAGTAATGCTTAACTAATAAAAGAGCTTATTTTTCAAATTCTGAAATTCTTTAGTCACATGACTTTACCGCTTTACATATTTAATTCACATTATATTTAATTACACATACACATATATTTAATTACACATACACATCCTGTATTAAATTTAGCTTTTAAACTTAATTTTGTCCAAAAATGCCCATTGCATTGAAAACACTCTCGTTTATCATACAGGAAACGGTAGGCCAAATTGCATTTTGGGATGAGTGTTTGCTATATATTGCATATTTTGGCCATTTTGTCGTCTAAAAAGTATTTCTTTGCATGCATTCATTTTCATACTCTGCAAATAAATCGAGTGTTAAGATAGCAAGTTATTCTGAACATAGACAACTTTCAATAAGTGATTTGATTGGCTCTTTCACATTTTGAACCGATCGGCAGTTTCTGCTTTTGAAATCCTACCCTGTCTCCTTTCTGCCCGATGAAGCCAGCAGGCCCCGGGAGACCAGGAAGGCCCGGATCTCCTTTAGCTCCCTGTGAAATACATAAACACACAGAAGAACATAAATAAATAAAAATTCATGAACACCACACGGCCTGTGCCTGGAGCTGCTGCACAAACCACATCTGCTCTAAAAAAAACAGTCGGCAGCTCAGTGAGCAGGACTCATCTGAGGTGTGTGGATGGATGTGGACTATGATTAAGCCTGATGCCCTTCGCTGGCTGCTTGAAGGAATTCCTGCAAGACAGAAGGCTCATTCAGCCCCCTGTCCTGCTCTGAATATCCCCTTACCAAAGAAAATACCCCCAGCTACTAGGCCTTAGTAACAACAGGCTATTCATGCCCCTACCAGCCGATTACTGTACTAAAGCACTCTAGAGCTTTCTAAGGAGATTGCATTACAGTTAGGAGCACTATTAAGCTCCTGAGCATAGGACAGGAATCTGAGTGCTAAGAGCAAGTCAAACATGTTTTTTGGTTGATTGTGTTCAGTTTGTTGTGTGACATCTAAACAGTGATGTAGAACATGTTTAGAGGTACAAATGAGTCACCGGGTCCCAATATTGCTACCTCTTAATTATTTCTAATGCAAGACACTACAAGCAAAAACACTGTGTTGTAAATATGCTTCAAAGTGTTTGTTTTACTGCACTTTATCTACGAGCAGTTGCATGTAGATTTCAATTACATCACAAATCTAGGCCTTTTTCTCCAAATATGTTTTTTCCCTCTTGTTGACAGTAATTTCTGATAGGGTGCAGGGTGATACAAATAGATATCCAGCACTGCTTTGTTTGAGCGGTATACAAGGAAATGCTGTATTGCTGCTATTCCATAAGCGACACCTGCTGGCGGAGAGGGAAATTTGCATTCTCATTTATCCGGTGTCCTGTTTTTGTTTAGTTTTTTATGTAGTTGATTTTCATCGTTCCGTATTTGCTTCCGATTTCTTCTTTGTTTGTTTTCTGATTAAGATGTAGTGGTTGCCTCTAACTTTAAAGCGCTCCTATTATGGATTTTTGAAAACAAGCTTTCATGCAGTGTGTAACAACGCTCTAAGTGAATGAAAACATCCTGCAAAGTTTTAAATCTGAAAGTGCATCATATATAATCCCTCAAAAGAAAGAGTTGACTAAACCGTTGAAATGAGTCATTTTAAAAATGAGTGCAAAGCTGTTTTATGTTGACGTCAACATGAGACATTAATATATTTCCCACCCACCTTTTGCATGCACAGGTCTGGAAAAACTAGATTTTTACATTGGTCTGAATGAAAATGCTAATTTACTCTTTGCCACTAAGGTGCTGCTTTTGGGGCGTTAAAAGCTCACAAACACTGCTTTAAATGAAATCGACCAACCACCACAGATTAGCCTCTTGCAAAGGAGGAAAACCCCATACATCTTCAAAATAAATGCATATTTTAAGAAAATTGAAGTGTTTTTTGACATTGTTTGCATGTCAGCCTGTCGAAAGCCCGAACATGAACCTCTCATTACCCATAATAGGGGTACTTTAAGTGGAAAGAACACAGGCAAAGCCTTAGTCTGTAAGATATTTGGAATTTTGTATAAATTTTCAGATCACTTTTTTACGTGAAATTTTAATTCCACAAAGAAATGTGCAACTTTTTTGCCAAGTCATAATAAAAGGATACCTTTTCATCTATTATTTGTTTCAAAAACTCATCAAATGTCATTACAACCCCACCTAAGAGTGTTTTTATTATTGTCTAAAGGATCTTTTATGGTGATATAATGGAGGGTTGAACTGAATTGTGGTTTCTGGTGACTCACCCTTGCACCTGGCAATCCTGCAGGCCCACCAGGACCCCTCACTCCTCTTTCACCCTGGAGAAAAAGACAGAAGCTTATAGAAGAGACACATTTCTTTATATGACGCTGTATGATAGAAGAGGAAATATACTCACTGGCCCACCTCTTGGTCCGACTGGCCCCACCTCTCCCTGCTCGCCACGTTCACCCTGAAATCAAAACATCAGAAGATGTTCATCCATCCACACAGGCCTGCAAGCTGTGATAAACAAACGGATAACTCTGACTCACTGTTTTTCCATTATTTCCGATCAGACCTGCCACACCTGGATCACCAGTAGTTCCCTGGAGCAAAGATAAAACAGGTTATCCTTCTTACTAATGGACATTAGAGATGCAACGACTGACCAGCCATCATTGATCTATGTTCCAGTCTTGCATTAGAATCATTTGTCATTTGAAAAATGGGACGTTAACAGAAGCCAGTAACAGGGCAGGCCAGTAAAAGTGAGTCTGATGTGGTGGCTACCTCTAATTTCAAACGGTAATAGAGCAAACTTTAGGCCAATTTGCCGGTAAAAAATCAACAATCTAAAAAAATGGACTATATTTTTTTAGTTAGCTCACATTGCAATTTTTGTGGTGAACAATTCATCTGTGCAAGTCCCTCTACGAAAAAGAAAGTTTGCCTTCGTAATCTTTAATCCAATTCTAAAAATGCTCCTCTCCCCTAAAATGATGAGCCTTCTCAGATGACATCAATTTGATAGCTTGGACATTACAGCGTGACATCATTAACCACACCCCTCCAACTGTCAGTGTTCATTTCGGAACGAAACGCCCACTTTACTACATCCAATCAGTTCACAGTAGAAAAAACAAGCCACGCCCTCTGTTTTCCTCACTCAATGTTCTATTTCTCTCGGAAGTATGCCACAAAACAGTAAAATCGGTTGCAAACTTCCGGTTCATACTGACTTTAATATTGCTTCATATTTTCTTGGAAACCTAGCCTGGCTTCCGCGACTATAAAGCTCATAGGAGCTTGTTCTGGTCAAGCTGCCTTACTACGGCGGGCTTAACCTGCGTCCATCAGATGCCTCTGTATACTACTGGACGAATCTACAACCAATCAGATCACTCATTCCGATGACATATGCGTAGCGACGAAACCTGAAGCCACCGTAACCAACTGTAGCTAGCTTCATGAAAGCAGTAGGAAAATGTCTTTACTTACTTTAAAGGTGCCATAGAATGCATTGAGAGAATATTGTAAATTGTTCTCTGATGTGTACATAGAAGGTATGTATCTTAGGTAAGGGGAAAAAATTCCCAGACACGGTTTTACAGGTCCATTTACAACCCTAGAATTTAACCACAGTCTGTGTTGTGTTGGAATTTGATCGTTTTTCAGTCGTCTTTTGCAAACACTTGATTTAAATAAGAAGTAGGAAACAATGGTGTTTGAGACTCACAGTTTGTTATGTCCATGTACTGAACTGTTATTATTCAACCATGCCAAAGGAAATTCAGTTTTCCATTCTATGGCACCTTTAATTACTTCTGCTCCATTTTCAAAGAAAACCTTTCATGAAAATTTCTCAAAACAGCTGCAACAGCAGAGTCAAACGATTGTTGCTGCTCAGTACACGCCATGTTTGAAAGCCGGTAGGGACTCCGGTTGCAGAACTGCTGCATCATCGCTTTACACCTGCCTCAGTCGTGCCGGGGTGTGGGGGGCGGGGGAGCTCGTTTCGCATTGGTTCCCACTTTTTTGGGAACAGAAAAGCTCTAAAACGGCAGCTTGGACAGACTGACTTTGCTCGCGAAATGAATGTCGTGTGAAAGGAAGTATGGGCGGGCCCAGGCTAGTGGAAACCATGATTCATTATTTTCAGGATTTTTTGATGAAAAAGATTTCAAAAGTATTTACTGTCACTTTTGATCGATTGAATGTATTGAACAAAACCACTCTTTTGAACGGCAGAGAATCTTAGCACACGTTTAAAACAGTAATCTATCTTGGATATACCAAGATAACAAAAAAAGCACACTTTGATGAAGATACACATTTGAATTACCTACTTTTTCACCCCTGTGACCCTTTGCTCCTGGAATGCCAGGCAAGCCCTGAAGGAGAAGAAAGTATCAAAAATGCAAGCCATTCCCAGTCATCTCACAAGTAGATACCACGGCATACTAATTGCATGAATATAGGGCACACGCACTGGAAATCCCTGAAGTCCTGCATCTCCAGGCGAGCCAACTTTCCCAGGAAGACCCTAAAACAGATACAAATCGCTTCACTACAGAAAGAGACAACCAGTGAATGTAAATGATTTTTCTCTGCAGGCGTGAATTAAAGTCATTACCTTGACTCCGGGCAGCCCTGGAATACCGTCACGAGCATCCACCCCAGGCAGACCCTTCATCACAAAGATGCAGGATATAATAAGTATATCACTTAAGTATAACACATTATAGAATAGCATCAATAAAACGGCAGCACAGGTCACTTACAGTCTCTCCTTTTGGTCCAGGTAAACCCATAAGTCCCTGCAACCCCCGGGGTCCCTAGAATGAAGAAGCCACATTAGAAATAACCAAAATATAGCAAACTTGTGGAGTCTGCTTGAGCTGTGTCGTGAGAAATATAATGAATTTGTTGTTTTGTTGTTGGATGATAACTCACCTGAGATCCTTTTGGTCCAGTTTCACCTACTTTTCCTCTTTGACCCCGATCACCCTTTAAAAATTAAAAAACAACTTTATGCGCTTAATTTTATTATTTCTATTAACAAAAACAAATCAAACAGCAGCTTTTAAAACATAAATATAAAGATTTAAAGATAATATTAACGTTAATGTTAATTAATTATACGTACAAGTACAGATGCATATTTAAAAAAAGTGTCTTGTAGGGTAAAAATCTGTCTTTTTTTTCATTTTGCCACTTACAGGAGCGCCCTGAATACCCTGAGGGCCCAGGTCCCCAACATTTCCACGACTTCCCTAATGGAGAAGAAAATACATAGTGATTTATAAAGATATCATTGTTATTAATTTAGATACTGCATGAAGATCTAGGGCTGTTTTCTTTTTCCAATTCGATTCGCTTGCTTGCTCACTTGAATACATCAGGTACAATACATATCAAATGTTCTACTATTGTACATACTAATATACATAATATTCATAATAATAAAGCAATAATACTAACCTTCATTTTAAAAATACATTTAAATGGTTATCATAAAAATTTGACAGATTTATTCAAACAAAACCGTGAAAATTACAATGATGTTAAATTGAGCTGCATTTCTTAATTTCACTTCATTTCTGGTGATATTGATTTTGTCCTACTGCATTATTGACATGCTACTTTCCTGGTTAATAGTGTTTTGACACATTGTATAAATTGCTGTATATGTAAAGGTGACAGCTAATGGATATGTCATCCACACTGAACAGTAACAAAATGGTATTTATTGTTTGGATATTGTAATAAAATGGACATAATTTGAAGTCTGAGACTTTGTTTTTGATATCAAAAGTACCAACCTTACTGAGATTTATTGGATGGGAGGTGTGCTAAAATGTTGCAATTATTATCTGAAAACTAGCTAGTCTAATCGATTCTTAGGGAATGAAGGACAAATAAGCATCTATTAAAATTGTGAAATAGTTTTTTTTTACCCAGCCCTACTTTTGACTCTTACCCTGTCCCCTTTGGGGCCCATCATCCCTGTGATTCCTCTGAGACCCTGCGGACCCTATAATAACAAAAACAAGCACACAAAGAGATGTTGAGTGACAGCACTCTCACACCTGTCACAAACAAAGAACAGTTTTTTTTTTACAGGAAGTCCTTGTGCTCCTGGCTCTCCATGTGCTCCCTGGTCTCCTTCCTCACCCTGTAAGACGTAAGAGAAATGCAACTAAATTACACACCCCGACTGAATCTGACTAGATCTCATTTTCTAACAATGATGTTGTGCTTTAGGCCTTAATTTGATACACATGTTATCTCTGTCATAAAGGAATCACACCAAACTTGACCTATGAACTGTCACCTTATGTCCTTGCCTTCCTGGTTCACCTGATTCACCTTTGACACCTTTGTGGCCCTAAAGATGAACAAAGTGCTAGAATGAGCAATACTAGTTGGATCATCCAGAAAGGGTGAATTAATATCATTTCAAACTTACCTTCATGCCTGGAAGACCAGTGTAACCATTGAGGCCAGAAGTACAGGCATTTGGACACTGAGAAACATCACAAAGACAGATAAATTAGCAGAAAGAATACTTATGACTACTTGAGTTATTGAAAATATTTCACACTACGTTTCCTAGAATTTAAAACATTTACACGCCGAGCTGTCAAACTTGTGATATTGTGTTTTCAAAATAATTAGCTTTATATTTGAACTGCAGGTAAGCTAAAGGTCAAATACCTTTGAATTGATATAAAAATGCATTGTTTCTGAAAGAAAATCTACATAATCATCTACATTAGGAACATCATTGTCTACAATGCCATAATGGTATTATGGTAGTCTGGGTAAGGAACAATGAATTTAGCATTTTTAATAGACATTTCTTTCTAGTATCTCTATCAATGTCTCTTAAATGTTTGAACCAACTGAACAAATAAAGAAAAAAGTGTATTAACATGCGAATGCAGTTTTCTTGGAGGAATAAAGAAAGCAGCCAAGAAGCTGTATTAACTTTTTAACTAAAAATTGTCAACCTAAACAAATATAGCACAACAAATATGTGAAATCTACAGAAGACTGCAATCAGAAAATCTGAAGAGCAAACGCTAAATTTAGTGGTTACCAGATAAGATACTTAGCCGTACATACCAGGTCCTTACCATCCCAGACTCCAGGAGGGCCCTATGGATAGAAGGAATATAGTTTTACAGTACTGTTTCAGAACCTTTTATGAATCCAGGATATCAGCGAATGATCATTAAGACCTAAACATTACTTACTCTGGGCCCTGCCAGTCCTGGATCACCAACAGAACCTCTCGGTCCACGACTTCCCTTTACACCAGAACCAGAGGCAGATGCTCAATTTTAGTATTCATCTTTTTGTAATTTCTTTTGTTTTTGGATCGCTATATAATAGAATAATGTTACATACAGGAGGTCCAACTTTGCCCAGTTCTCCAGGTAACCCATCTTCCCCATCAGCACCCTTCATTAGAAAAGAAAAACCATGAAGCAGCCTACTCTTGCATAGCAAAATGAACTCTGTACTAATAACGTCCCCTATTAAAAACGAAACAATCATAAAATTAAATATTATGCACTCACAGCTTCACCATCTTCTCCAACGCCCTGTTAACAAAATACAGCAAATTAGCAAAGGAAAACAAACTAACAAAGGCTTTGCAAAGCAATACATTACAGAACGCACTAGGAGGTCTTTATCGAATGCATCCAACAGCTCAAAGTGTGTACAGGTCAAAGTTCAAACAGATATTTTTTTGCATAATAACAAACTAACTAGACAGAAAACATCCCTGTTAAGATCTGATTACTCTAACAGCATGCTAAAAATGACAAGAGACACATTTGTTGAAGAGAATTTGAAGCATTTACTCACAATGGCTCCCCTCGTTCCCGGCTCACCTGGTTCACCCTGATAAAGAACAAACCGCAGGATCTTTTAAGTGCATTTTAATGATTTAGAGGTAATTCTTTAACTTTTTAAAATGACGCATCACTAATACTACAATATAGAGATTCCCAATAAAAATTAAACAATATATTAAAAACACGTTTATGTGCACTTTTAATTATTATTAACTGAAATAATAATTTGAACGTTATGTTTAGTGTGAACTTACTTTTTGTCCAGGAGGCCCGACAGGGCCAGGGGCACCACGGGGCCCAGTAAGACCCTTAGAAGGACAAAAACATCTGTAAGCATGGACTTCACTGTAACTGACTGCAATACTTTATCAGCTCATTATTTGATTTTGATCATATTGTTTGAAACATACTGTATGAAATGAATTAATTGCTTCAGACACAGACACATATTTACCAATCCCGACTTTGACAAGTAGCAAGCCCCGCCCACAATTTCTCTAATATATGCATGATCACTGCAGATACCGTATTTAACACTTTAAGGAAGCATATCTTACTCTTTTTTTGCATTCGTAATAATACAATACAACCATTTATACAAAACAATAATAATAATAATAAATACATAGATAAATGTACAAATAATGCCAACATTTTTGATTTTTTTAAAAGTAATGTTTAAATAATAGGCTGCTCTGCAAAACAAACAAACAACATTTTTTGGGGGAGAAAAAAATAAGGAATATGATTTACTTAAGATGCAACAGAAAAAAAGTATTTTAAAGCTTGTCATTATTTAAACAAGAAAATGTATTTGCCAATAAATTCATAATATAATCTCTGGAAGTAGTCTCTTAAGTTCAGGGGAGACACAAAGCAGTCGGTGTACTTTGGTTTAATGCTCGGTGCAGTACACAGCTCAGCTCTGTGGCACTATACTTGTACAAAAAGGCCTCTGTCTTCATCAGGAAGCCAATATGGGGCTCTCTCTGCTTTCTCTTTCCGCTGCTCTTTGGTTCTTTTTTCCATCCAGAGAGCTTTTTTTCACTCAGCCCCCTCCAATACAAACTACACTCACAGGCTCTGATGCTGCAAGTGTTACTTATGAAAGAAAAGCTGATTTTAGCTTGGTTTCTGGAACGTTACAAAAATAAAGATTAAAGACTCACATCGGCTCCTGGTTTTCCTGGAAGGCCGTTTAATCCATCCTTGCCATTGTCCCCATCAAGGCCCTGAAGAATTCATCAAATGAATGGATTGTTGCACAGCATTTTAGCTATGCAGAACTCATTTTTGTTGCAAATATGATAAGTACTTACTGGGGGGCCATCTGGGCCAGGGCCAGGTCCCCTATCACCCTGAAGTCATACAAAATAACTGAGTAACTCAAATAAAAGTTGTTATTCGAGGCTACAAGCATATACCATACTGTAAACTGAGAACTGAAATAAATAGATAGACAAAATGATTGTTATTTGACTCACATCAATGCCGTCAACACCAGAAAACCCAGGAAGCCCTGGAGGTCCAGGTGGTCCTCTTGGACCAACTGCCCCCCTCTAAAAATATACAACAATAATAATTATAACAGAAATGCATTTACAAAAACTAACCTCTGCTTGCTCTAGATTTATCCCGCAATCCTAATAGTTTAGTTTTCAGAACAATGAGGTTATTGTAGGTACGACTGATGCTGAGGTATCCCACTGGCTCTCTCTTTTCCTGGGAAAGTAATAACAGCTGTGCACACCTGGACCAATTTATTGAAAATAACTTCCATATGTCAAGCAATGCTCTCAGATGCTTGAAAATTCATACCCACTTAATGAAGAAACTTGGCATTAAGAAATATATGACACAGAGTTCATGAATAGTGCAATAGGTGCTTTGGCAGCCTATATATTAATTCAACAATGTCTCATCAAAACACATTTCTTTTCTGTCAATATATTTTTCATGTTTTTTTTGTTTTTTTTTAAATTATGATGATATTTTAAAAAGCATACAGTGACCCCAAACACCCACACGGTCCATCTCTAGCGCAAAAACAGCAATTGTTTCCTACCTGTGCAGAGATGATCAGGACTAACTGCAGTAAAATCAGCAGCAGGGACGCGCGGAGAGCCCCGGCGTGCGCCATTCTCATCCTGATGACTTGAAGGAGGCAAAATAGTCCTTTTTAAGAGATTTGTTGGGGTCCAAGGGTTTTCTGTCAATATCCCCCAACTAAACCTCCACACCATCTACCAGTCTCCCGATGTAGCATTAAAAAGTTATGTTTATTCATGAGCCGCGTTGGGAACTGAAAGGCGATTGGATATGAGTTCACAGGTTTGCGTGAAATGGGCGTGGCTCAGACTCCGGATACCTTCTGAGGGTACCGCACGTAAACAATACATCCTATCAGTGTACGGTCATATTGAACAAAATGATTCAGTGTTATATATAGGAAACATGGCGAGCTGTTATTTGAAGAGAAATTAAAACGACGTGAAAATAAAACCTTCTTAAGCTGTTCAAACGAGATCCCATATGATATAAAATATTTTATATTTAATTTCAAGGGACAGTAAAACAGATTTTATTTTTATATGAAGTATTATTGTCAAGTAAATAATCGCTAGAGTGTGCAAAAAAAAAAAAAATAAATAAATAAAAAAAAATAAAATAATAATTATTGCAGTCTCCCATACGCCAGAGGGCGCTTTTAAGCTGTAAGTAACGCGTTCTCTTACTCTAGCATTTTTGTATTTTGAAAACGGAACCGCCGCCGTTGTCCTGGTACTGAAAACAACAATCTGACCCTGCGAGGTGAGGAAAATCGCGGAAAAAGCTTGCTTTTTATGTTGTTGTTTTATATGTTACAACAACAGCCGCTGCTTTTCCTTAGGAAGTGTAAAGAATATTTTTGGGGAGTTTTGTTTACAGTTAGCAGATTGAGAAATACATGACTGAAATCGTTTCTATTGTCAATAAAAGATGGAGAGTCTAGACTTTTCCGAGGAGGAGATCCAGCAGCAGTTGGCTGCACTTGGATACAGAAATATCCCCAAACAAAGACTACGGGAATTCAAGAAAGGTGGGATATTATTTTGAACTGTTTCAGCGTTTTATTTTCATGTTATGTATCTTGCATTTTAAAGTAGTGCTGTCATGGTATAAATCTCCATCAGATCTAGATCAGCTGATTCTTCACGAGAAGTCAAAGAGTCACAGCTCCACCGACTGGACTTCTCCAACATCTCACAGCAGCTCCAGCAAAAGTCCACCTGCACTTATTAAAGAAAAGGGTGAGCAGTCATTCCAGCTTCATGCTGTGTACTTTCATGTGACATTTTGAAATAAATTTGTGTTTTTCTTTCAGTTCAGTTGAACCACGTCGGCCCCTTCAACACCAACTCAGCAGGGCAACACAGAGAGGTATGAATTTTTACGCACCTTAAAATGTATAATCACTTTGTGTCTATGCACACAACATGTATGTTTTCATACCTAGATTTTCTCCTCCACGTTTAATCAGGATGATCTTGGAGACTCTGCTATGAATCACTACTATGATTCATATTCACGGCATACAGTTGCCCAAAGACCAGCTCGGCCGTCCACGGCACCCAACAGGCTAGAGACAGAGGCAGGGGCTTCTGAAATATTTCACTCAGTTTTGGATTGTAGTGACACAACAAGTCCTGAAAGAGAACATCAGGTTCATTTGAAGCCTGTAATTAAAAGGAAAGTGTTAAGGTAGGGATAGCAAATTTAATTTCTTGATTTGATAGATGATGAGTACAACATTATTATCCATGCAATGTGCAACAGCCGTCTTTATCTGATATCATATTATAGGAAGCATCAAGGTCGGTCTCAAGTCTGTGATGAGTCCACACATAGTGAAGATTCTGGTAAGTCCTATGATTATGTTTTATGATAATGTGGAGAGTGGAATAGTGGAAGCAGTCTTCTGTGTCACATGACCCTTCAGATATTACTGTATAACTGTATAAATTTGGTGGCCAAATAACATTTCCTATTATTATCAATGTTGAAAACAGTTGTACAGCTTCATATTTTTATGGAAAAACAGAATAAAATATATATTTCTTTTAAAAACTTAATGACTCAAAATTTGAACTGTTGCATTCATATTATATTCTGCAATGTAGTCTTCTTTTCTGAACATAGCCATGCATTGTCTTTACATGCAATGAAACCTCCTATACACCAGATGGAGCAATTCGCTGCATAATCCCAGTAAAGTTCTTACCAGTAATCTTCTTAGTTACAGTCCCCCTCCTTCTCAGCCATCTGCTTTGGTTCAGAAGTGAAGTTCATTTTCTCACTGAGGGCTAAAGAAGAGATCTGTCCATCTACCTCAGGATGTATAAAGCTTTCGACAGTCATTTGGAAAATGAAAGCAAGGACGATGAAGGATCTCTGTCCTCTTCCTCCTTCTGGACAGATCAGGAAAATGAGGGGGAAGACGGGGACTGTGTTAACAAAGAGAACAGCGCGAACGAGAGAGTGCCTGAAGAAGACCGTAAGGATGTCAAAGAAAGCTTTTTAATGGGAGATGATAAAAAGAAGAGGGTGAAGGAGATGCTTCAAGAGAATGAGTTAGGGAAGGAGAAATATCCTGAGTATGATGAAAGTGAAGTAGAGCCAGAATGTTTTACAGATGATGAAAGTAGAAACAGCATAGAGACAACAAGAAGGCAGGATAAAGAAGAGGAGGAGGAAGGAAAAGAGAGTGAAAATGAAGAATATAGAGAGGAGGAAAGTGAGCTGGAGGAGGAAGGAAAAGAGAGTGAAAATGAAGAATATAGAGAGGAAGAAAGTGAGCAGGAGGAGGAAGGAAAAGAGAGTGAAAAGGAAGAAAGTGAGCAGGAGGAGGAAGAATATAGAGAGGAAGAAAGTGAGCAGGAGGAGGAGGAAGGATGTAGAGAGGAAGAAAGTGAGGAGGAGAAAGGAAAAGAGAGTGAAGAGGAGGAAGAGGAAGAAAGTGAGGAGGAGAAAGAAAGCGATGAAGAGGAAAAAGGAAGTCAAGATGAGAAAGAAGAGTTGTGTGAACAACAGACAGGAAATGAAAAGGAGGAAGTGGACGATTCAAAAGAAACTGAAGAGCAGGAAAAGGGGCAAGATTTTGAAGAGGAGCAGGGGAAAGAGACTAAAAGGGAAAAGGAAGATTCAGAAGAAAGTGAGGAGGAAGAGCATATGAGTGATGATGAAAAGGACAGTGAGGAGGAGAAAGAAAGCTCTGCCAGTGCAGAAAACCCTGAGGAACATGAGGAGACAAAAGCTCAAAGTGATGATTCAGAGGGTCTGAAAGATCTGGAAAATGAGGAAGATGAGTGTGAGGAAGAGAAAGGGATCCTCACAGAGGAAGAGAGCGCAGGCGGAAGTCGGGAGGAAAATAGCCGTTTTTCAGAAGAAGCTAATGTTTGTTTTACACCTGAAGATAGTGAAGGCACTGGGGGAAAAACAGATGGTAGTGAATCTTGGGTAAAGGAAGAGAGAACATGCAATCCTGAAAGCGGGGGATCAGAGAATAGCAAACCAAGAGAACCTAGTAATGAGGAAGAAGAGCAAAAAGACAGTACGGAGGAAAACCCTGATGGTGACGAGGAGAGGAACTGTGGGAAAGAGTACGATGAAGAGATGGAGATAGGAAAGAGCAGGCCTGGAGCAGATGATAAATGGACGGAAGAAGTGATACAACACAATTCAGGTGAAGAGGATGATGAAGGATCGAAGGGTTCCAGTGAGGAAGAAGAAAAGAGAGAGTGGTTTTTCAGTGAACCTGTTGAGGAGAAGGAGGCTTGTGACCATGACAGGAAGTCATGGGCAAGTGATGATGACTATGTAACTGTAGCCAGTGGCCATTCACAGAAAGAAGAGGAAGAGAATTATAACATGATGCCTGCTTGGGAACAAGATGATGATGTACAGCAGATGACGGAAAATAGAGACGTCTATGATGAGGATTCTCACGAAAGTCTGGGCAGCCCTGAAGCAAGCGTGTTAACGTCTGGTTACGGCACGTACAGACCAGACTCGCTTAAAGATGGAGACCCAGAGGAAGTGGATTATAGAGACGACTGTACTCTGGGTGGATTAGAAGAAGAGAGCGAATCGATCTTAGATGCTCGTGATTATGAGGAGGACAGCAGTCCAGCGTGGTACAGAGACAGTCAGGCATTAGAAGCATCTGATGAACGAGCTCTTGCACAATCATCGGATGCTAGTGGAGATGTAACTGTCAGTACAGATCAAAGCCATGATAGATCTGAAAAATATGGCCATCGGTCTCATGACTTCCCAAACCCAGAGCATCAAACCGAGCCGCAGCAGAGTCCCACAGAGAACATCACTGAAACTCAACACAGAGGCTCTGAGAACGCTTGGGAGGTGGAGGGTTTGCGGGACAGTCTTGACCACCCCTTTAATTTGAGGCACAGGAGAAACATAGTTCAAATGAGACCTGAGGAGAAACGGTACAATGATGGATACGATGACAGCACAAAGAGGAGGACGGAGAAGAGAGTCCGAGCCTATACCGGATGCCTTGGTGTGTTACACTGCTTTAAGGGAATGACTTATGTAGTAGTTTTTGGAGGTATGGCTGTGGAGGAAAGGAAGAAAGACGTGCATTTATATTTTTAGATATATATATGTATATATGTATGTTTAATTAAAACACACACATATATCATATCATATATTAATATTAATAGTATAAGTAATAGTTGAAGCATAATTGCTCGTCTTAGAGATGTCCCAAGATCTTTCATAAACCATTTTTTTCGTGGATCAGTAAAAACCATGATTCTTAGATAAAGCGTTACACTCATTTGAAATGGAAATCACTATGGACATCATTATAGGTTTGGTATATTTGGATTTGTGTAATCATATACCCCCCTTTTTTGTAGGCACGGTTAGTGAGCTGGAGGAGCGTTTGGACCGAATGCGGATTGGTGCATCTCGTGTGCGCTATGACTCGGACAGTGATGAAACCGGAAGCTATACTGACAGATCCAGCTCTGTGACGGAGGAACCGCAGAGTGCTTTCCAAGAATACATCAAAGGCATTGTCAGTACACAGACGCACTCACACTAATCAGTCTTAAACAGGTTTGAACGTTATACATACATTTGTCCATTCCACAGACACGATCACACAGTGAGAGTGATATCCGCCCCCCTCCAAAGTCATGTAAGTCCCATTTTCATGTCTAGATTTAGCTCGTACCTGCTTCTTTGACCTTGGGTTGTCATTTAACATGCTATTACAAATCTGTTTCTTTTCACAGTTATACGGCCAGTTTTTGATCATCCTCACACAAGGAACTTAAAGAAAACTGATCCAGTCACAAAGTAAGGCATACTTCTGTATTCACATATAACCTTCACAAATTAAATGAATGATTATTTTTGTTGTTCTTAATGCAACTTTTCTCAGGTATTTCCAGTATAAGCAGGACTGGGAGATGTTTAAACCTCCGGGAGAGAAGAGCAGGAAGGAGCTCCACTGGGCCATCAGGGTATCAGAAATCATGTTGCTCACACAACAGCCAGTGCTCCACACAGAGATCTGATCTGATCATCATCCAGTCTGTCTGGAATGAAACGAAGAAACAGATCAAACTGAGACTCAATCCAGAAGAACTGTGCCAATGTCTCCAAGACACTTGGAAAAAAAGCTACCTGAAAACTGTGCACAAGTGCACCGAGGACAAAAGCAGTTTTAAACGCAACAGACACTTGATTTGATTTAGTTAACAGAAGTGAATTGATAAATGAAATCTATTTTTGACAGCATACTTATTTTACAGCACTTTTACAAAAGTGCCTGAAACTTTACTGTAACTTTTGCAGGAAGGTTTCTTAAGAGACGTTGTTCTTCTGGATTGAGTCTGTCTCAGTTTGTTCTGTTTCTTTATGTCATTCCAGACAGACTGGATGATGATCAGATCAGGGTCCGTATTTACAAAACATTCAAAACGTTCTCTTAAATAGCAGGAATAGGTTTTTAGCTAAGAGTTTTTCTCTTAAAACTTGTTCACAAAGATGTTGAGTCAAACTTTTACAAAGGAATAAAATATAAAACATTGCAGTCCGCAAAGTTAAATTAAGGTTTAAAAAAAGCTACATTCAAATAAGAGATTTTAAAAGGCTAAGTGTCACTGATTAAACAATATAATTCAGGTAAGTGTCAGCTTGTATGCTTCTCGCAAAAAGAAAAAAAAAAGCCTTTTAATAACAGAGTAGAATAATCATGGCTGATAATGAGACATGCAAACTTTAATAAAAACAAAAGCAGCAAACTGGACACAATCAGAGGGGGGTAGAGTACCCAAAAACTACTCAAGTAGTTAGTTACTAGTTACCTTGGATCATATACTGAATATCAGTAGTCTATTTATATATATATATACACACATACAGACACACACACAATTGTCAATTATTCCCTTGAAAATTATTAATTACAATTTCTTTCACATTTTACACTGAATGATGTTCATTCAGTGAAAATGACCATTGTTTGAAGCAACTGCATGCCATATTTATTCATGTATATTAACAAGCTGAAGATACTAACTGAAAAACTTTCATTGATTTTCTATAGTATTAAGCCTCAAATGACAACTACACATGGGATTGCCCTTTTTTTAAGTAGAAAAAAAGAAAAACATATGAATGGTATTATAATGTTTTACTAAAACTACAGTGGAACATAAGTGGAAAATTAATTAATTGTGCAGCCCTAACACACACACACACACACACACACACAGATTTTAATGTTTTTATTTTAATGCAAATCTGAATTTTCATCAGCCTTTACCTTAAAATGTAAACACGGTCTGTAAGCATAAATATTAAATGGGTCTAACGTTAGGCAAAGGCGTTCTGGAACAGGTCGCGCGCCGCTGCGGAGAGGTAACACGGGTTTGGCAGGTGCTCATTTCATACTTTTTTTCAGCTTATTTAATGTATAAATTAAACACTGTATTTAATGTATAAGGTACATGCACAACAAACTGGAAATGTACGCGTGTTAATCACAGATCTTGATAGTTAGAAAACAATAGCCTTTGCAGATTTGACGAAAGATCCAAAGCAGGTCATCAACGCTCCTCATGTTCTTAAACTTTCTGTTACAACTCACTTCTTCAGACGACTCGGCGCGTGCTGCAGGGAACTGGAATAAACGGACGCATTTTTAACTTGTACAGCATTAAGATGAAGTTACGAGAGGAGCGTCGCCCATTTTTAAATATACTCTAAAAGCCCCAGTTACCCAAAACATTTACTTAAGTAAATGTAACTCGTTACTACCCACCTCTGGACACAAGAACAGTTTTAGGAGACCTAAATTTAGCACTGACACGCCCACTATTTTTACGTTTTTCTTCTAAATCTGCTGATTAGGAGCTTTTAGCCTTAAAATGTTTTGTGAAAACAGGCCCAGATCTGTGTGGGGCACTGGCTGAAAAAAATCTCACTGCATTATTACAATTAATGGCAAAAAGAATGTTTGTAAACTGATATTTCCTACTGACACAATACTCTACTTAAACCATTTTTTTTGGGTTGGTGAAAATATTAATGGCCTAAGCCTTTTGTGCAGAAACATACAGTGTTGAAGTCATAAATTATAGTTTGATTACTTTTATTATTATTTTTTTCTTCAGGAACAACTTATGTATCAGCCTCCACCAGTAAGTTACATTATATATAATTAAATTTTTTTTTTTAAAGAGTTTCCTAGATGCTCTTATTCTGATTGCTTTTTCTTGTCTCTATAGCCAAGACCTCAGAAGACGTACATCCCCAACAATTATGTGGTTCCAACAGAGAAGAAGCGATCAGCACTAAGATGGGAGATCCGACATGATTTAGCACGTGGCATTATCCCAACAAAAATCTCCTATCCTTGACAAAGAGCATCTTTCCATCTGTGCCTTATCTTCTATATACTTCCTTAATGCTATTATTTATTCATGACGTTGACCTCTTTATACTCCATTACACAGGTGAAATGAGAACTCAAGATCATTGTTTTTATGAAATAAACATTTTAATACTTTTTAAGTGTGTGCTCATGGCAGGTCACTGTATGGGAGTTTGAAGGGATGCAGGGGAGGGTAACGCACATCGTGCCACAGAAGCTTCTTTTCAAGAAATTTGACAGCCTCCAGAGTGAGAACCAGACTCTCGTGTTTCAACATGCTGTGAACGTTCAGACCTGAAAAACAAAACACAATATGCATATATAGAAAGATCACAAAGAAGCACTGATGCAAAAGTTTCATTTCCTTATGTTTGGTGAAGGGTGCTTTTGAGATTACAGCCGATTGTGTACCTATAGCTGGAATGATATTCGCTGTTTTCAGGTCTTCAGTCGCCTTAAGAATGTTCTGAGGGAATTCATCACCTCTGAAAATTGATGCATACCAAAAAAAATGAAGAAATTACTTAAGGAAACGAGCACTGGCATATAAAATCCCCTTTCACATACTTACACATCAACGATGAGGACAGAATCCCCCCACTGTCTGTGTTTGACCAGGTCCAGCAGGTAGTGAGGGTCTGGAGTGGGAATCTCCAGCGAGTCCACAATATAAAGATTATCCTGGAGAAAAATTAATTCCACTTAGTTAACAGAATATTATAAACCAAACCAATTTGCTGTCCTCACTAACTAGTGCATCAGCGAAAGCCTAAATAAAATAGAAATCTTAAAAGGTTAGCTCACCCCAAAACTGAAATTCTGTCATTAATTACTCACCCTCATGTGGTTCTAAAACCATAAGACCTTTGTTCATCTCTTGTTCATTTTCTTAGTGCAAAAAATGTATTAGTATTCGCATAATTTATATGCATATGTGTACTCGTAGCGTTGCAAAAATTGAAGTTAAGCCACTGATGTCACATGGACTGTTTTACTGATGTTTTACTGTGTTTCTGGATCTGGGATCGTTTCAGTTGTGTTGCTGTCTATGGAGGGACAGGTGGCTCTCTGATATCATCAAAAATATCTTAATTTATGTTCTGAAGATGAAGATGGTCTTATGGGATGGGAACGACACAAGGGTGAGTGACAGAATTATCATTTTGGAGTGAACTAACCCTTGAAAAAAGTAACAAAAACTAGGAGTGGCGTTAACTAAAAATAGAAATATGTACTAGTACAATTATGTACTAATACCAAACCAGGCAAGATTTTTACAGTGCGCTTTCCCTCACCTGAGCCAGTTTGGCCGTTAAGGCAATTTTCAGTCCTTGCACTCGCACCTTCATGGGCAACATGTAATAATAGCTGGTTGGTCCCCGTGGACCATGAGCTACTCCTCCTGGACAAGAAAGAAGAGCATTTGTTTAGTAATTTAGTGAGCCCTCTGGTAGTGTGTTTAAGATGACGCTCTTTATCTTACCTCCTCTCCATATTGGAGAACGAATGCTTCCATGTCGTGCCCGACCGTTTCCTTTTTGGTTCCATGGTTTCCTGCCTCCACCGCTGACTTCAGCTCTTGATTTGACTTTTGCATGGCTCTACGGTCATCAAATTACATATGATTTAATTGTCATATGCAATGGTTTATGTTTCTAAAATATGATTGGGATGGTATCTTTTAGAACAGTTCATCCAAAAATGTATTAGCTCACCCATCAAAAAATGCATTACAAGCCATTATTCTTGCTCACCAATGGATCCTCTGCAGTTAATGGATGATGTCAGAAATAGAGTCCAAACTAATGTTAAAAACATCACAATAATCCTCTCCAGTCCATCGGTTAACATCTGGAGAAGCAAAAAGCTGGATGTTTTTAAGAAACTAATTTCTTAAGTTATTTTAAATTAAAACCATCACTTCTTGCCATAATTTGACATAATACTTCCTCCATTAATAGAGTTTACCCCCTGTTGCCTATTAGCCTCGAAATCCACTTTGATATTGATTGTAAACTGTGATCTGAAGAAAGCAATTTAATAGGACCTGTATTCTAGTCAGAAACAGCTTTTCGCGTCACAAAGAATTTAACTGATGGACTGGAGTGATGTGGACTATAGTTTAATCTCGTCATTATACATTACCATCACTCTGTTCTTCTATTTGATAATGTTCAGTGCTTTGCTACAATCTGTATTGTTAAAAGCGCTATATAAATAAAAGTGATTGACTGATTGATATTGTGATGTTTTTATCAGTTGTTTGGACTCTCATTCTGATGGCCCCCATTTACTGCAGATCATCCATTGTTGAGCAAGGGGTGGAAGGAACTACCTTTAGATCTGTTCAGAAGCAACCTCATCTACATAATAGACGACCTAAGTATGAGCCGATTTTCATTTTTGGGTGAACTATACCTTTAATGCACATTACAAGAGCAACGTTAACACCAGAGAGCATAATGTGCACTTCTTAGTTGAGCCGAGTCCTTAGCTATCTTTCAAGAATCTCTTTATTTGAGCCTCTAACACTAACGCTCTCTATTTTAATTCTATTCTTTCAATTTAAAACAAAATGGCCCTTTTAGAAACTCTATTAATTTACTAACTCCTTGTTTTCTTAAAGAAATGTAAAATCTAAAACTAGATTTTCTACACTTTTGTATTGCATCTATTTGTTTTCATATTTATTATGCAGTTTACAAAAAGTCTAACACTAGCTTGCTCTTTATATATATTTAAGTTTTTTTATAAATAAGTTTTATTTTAATATAATAAACTTATGTGCACTGCATTAAACTAACAGAGCATATCATTGCTCACTTGTTGATTTTGTCTTTATCTGTAGGTCGCTTTGAATAATAGCATCTGCTTAGTGACTCAAATGTAAATAGCTACTCACTATTCGTTTGAAATTACGTTGCCAGACCTCTACAGCATGAAGAATGTCCAGCCTTTTAATAGAAAACAAAAACAACCATATATTCATTTGATAGCAACATAACTCCAGACCAAAAATACTTAATTGAACAAAATAGTTTACCTAACAGGTACTGAGAAGACATCAGGGTGGAGGTCAACCACACCGAGGGGTTCAGTGTCACGACTCCCCAAAGAATCAAGCCACATCTGAGCAGGTGCCAGGTGAGCTGGGATGTCCGCCTCACATCTGCGCAGCACTGGAAGATCAGAGCCGCATGGAGAAGCCCTCTCTAAAACAACAGTTCAGACCCGTTTAGCTCACTAATGTCTTGAAATATGACATTGTTGCAGGTCCTTTGGCAACAAACTTAAATTTACCATGGGATGTTCTTGTCAAAATACTGTAGACATTTGTTTTTTATTACAGTAAAAGAATATTATCATCAACACAGGTTCTCCTCGCACTCCAGCTGTCATTTGGTTGAAAAGCTCTCAACAGTGGCTAATAGAAAGTTCCCTATAATTTTATTGTGGAAGCAATTCTGCTATTGGCATGTTTTGAAGACACTACGGTTACCGTGGTATGCTCTTGTCTCAAGTATGTAGAAAAAGTGGCTAAAGCAAGACCCCTATAAAAGTCATATGGGTGATTATTAATGCATTACACAATTATTAAATATGCAAAGCTTTGCTTACTTTGTGGCGCGACTCCAATGAGATTTGGTGGGAGTCGCAAATTTGATGGAAGTGCGCTTTCCCCAGAGACAGAGTAGATGAACTAATCAGAGAAAAATCATAGGTTAACTCGTTAGTGTGTTCCAGCATAGGCATCAGTGTCATAGTCACACGCGTTTGTATTTAACGATTATTACTAGCAGAACAAAAACAATACAAATCAACGCGCTTGCTTACCCTTTTAACAACTGTTCTTCCACATACCGCTAACGTAACACGAAACATTATACTGGTTTATTAAAATATTAATACAATTATAATCAGTGCTGTTCAGCTTTTCACATTTTTGGTTTTCCTGTCAGAAGGTCGTGATGGTGTGCTCTCTGTGTTTACGCTTCCGTCGCTCACATATGACGTAGGCTCCGTGAGAAAACTAGAAATATACGGGCATGCCCTCTTTCTCTTATTGTTTATTTGTGCATTCTTGTCGCGATTGGTAATCGTCATGAGCATTATATATACGATATTTGTTGTTTTTAGAAGAACTGTTAATGGTAATGGCGCTATGTAGCTCATCTGCAGCAGTGTTGCCAAGTTTCACTAAAGAAAATAAGCTATTTAAAAACATAACAAGCCCAAGATAAGGAAACCTTTCTAAAAATTAAATAAATAAATAAACCAGGTGTGTCAAAATAAGTGACGCATGCAGCTTTGGTTCGTACAAAAGCAGCATTTAGGCGAAAGAGATTGCAGTACTGCATTAAAACAGGCACGAGTTTATAATTCGCGGACTTGGCAACTCAGAATCCGTTATTTACATTCGTTGAAAATGAAGCATCATTCTAAAATGGAATGATAGGGTGTACACATTAAAAATATGTAAATAATTCAATGTAAACATTTAAAAAAAAAAAGACATTTAAGAATAAAATGGGTAGAAATTGAAATTAATCATTGATAATTTTTGCTTGTTACTTACAATTTTTGGAACGAAATGCTACAGTTATTCACTCACAACATTTGATTACATTATATTTTTAAATGTATTAATTATATATTTAAAAAGCTTACAAAGTCTGCAATAAAATGTACCTAATAAAATTACTAAAAATCCTATGTAAAAATGCTACTTGTTAATAATAATACGACTTCATTATTACTTTTATATTTTATTTAATATAGGCTGTATAATACATAGAGCCAGAGGAACGTTATTGTAAATGCAACATGTAGGCTATGTTCACATTTTAAAACAATTCCAATTTTTTTTTTTTTAAGGAAATCCCACCTTGTTATTTGCATAATAAAAAGCAGAACACAACTCTAAGTAATGTTGGACACAGAGCAATTTTCAAAAATAAGTGATTACTTTATTTGTATCATACAACTACAGTCGCAGAAGATTCTTCGCTGCTTATAGTCAACAGACTCTTCTTCACAATAGGCACAGCCGTACGACCCTTGTCACAAGGTGATTTTTGTGATTGCATAGTGCAGTTTAAAACCTAGATATCACATCCTAAGGTCAGTAAAACACAAACAAATGCACCACACAACTTTTTTTTTAAACTCTATCAATAAAAGAAGAACGTCAAAAGAGAACTTTTGTTTGACATATCAAGTGAAATCAGTTGTGTTGATATGCCATCTAATTTGACAAACAAATGTATAATTTGCATATTAAAATCTTGGACGCAATCAACATATTCCCTATATAGTGGTGATGGTGCTCATAAGATTTAAACAAAACTCCAGGCAAAGCAGTTCTAGTTCTTTGTCAAAACGGTGAACAAAAAACTGCTCCTATGATCTAAATGAGAAAAACGTTTAATTGTGGCAAAGGTGTTATTTTGGCAGCTGGATCATCAAAATCAAAACAAAATTTCAAGTATGATCTTAAGAATCCCAATTAGAATAGTCCACAGGATTGATTCCTCTTCCTCCGTCGCGTCCGCAGGGCCCTGAGAGTGTTGAGACTGCCCCGGAGTCTCACCTGGGGAGTAAGAGTTTTTCTCGATTTCCTTTTCCATAAGTGCCACCTGGTCGTAAAACACCTTCATCTCAAACTCACTCTCAATGTAGGAGGGATGCCCGTAGATCCCGATTCCAACAGGCCTAAGAAAATCCCCCGGGACGACCACCACGTCCTGGCCGCAGGTGGTCGACTGAAGCTTGTAGGTGTCGTAGTTCGGCCGCAGCGTCTTGTCAGAGACGTAGAGGTCAGCATCTCCCTTAAGGCTTTGCATGTACAGGATAATGCGTCCTTCGTGGTTGAGACGCAGGTAGCTGTAGTTTCCCGCACCGATGTGGCCCTGCACCACATGGAGCAGGACCCATTCCTCTGGCTCAGCAGGCTCCTCTAAATCCTGCAGAAAGCCCAGGGCTCGGGACAGGGCTGCCAGCACCAACAAACCACCCCAGAACAGCACCATCGTCACAACTGCCAGACCCCAGCTACATCTGTAACCTCCCTGCAAGCACAAAAACAGCATCACTGGGACTGTGATCTTCAAAAGAAATCGGATTTTGCCATTCGGTTTGGATAAAAGTATGGAAATGGAATTAAATAAAAAATTTTTACATTAGTTGTAGTATCGATTGCACCAATTTTATATTCTGTCGGGTGGATTGATGGGTAGAATAAACTGGTTAAATAACATTAGTATTATGTATTTTATATACAAATATTTATTTCTGCATTTTCATGCTGTGTTCCAGTCATTTTGACCCGGAGTAGATGCTAGTTGTTTCATCACATTGCATTAAAACCTACTGACTTTACTCCTCCAGGGTTGTGACAACTTCCAAAAATGTTTTGATATTTTTTATACGCAAATCCCCTCATTCTTAGAAGACTTGTGGTGTTGCAAAAATTGCCTGTAAATCTCTTCGTTATGCTCTCTTGCTACCAAATATTGTCTCCAAATGCGTTTCCTTTCAATTAAAACTTTTTTTTCCATCTTTTTTTTTTAACGGATTGCTTGTGCTTTATGCACCTCAATTTCATTCATCTTTAATATGTTTTTTTCTTTCTTTTTCACTCAAATAACGAGGTGCAAAAGCTCAGATCTAAAAACAATCACAAAGCCTGTGCTAACTGAATATAGAGAAGTTCACTGAGCTGACCATGATAAAGTAGAAGCCTAATTAAAAAAGTACTATTTAGTCCTATCTGTTTTTTTCTCAAGATCAAAACTAATAACGTGACCTAACATTAATTATTCCACCTCTTGTTGTTTATATAGATACCTACATCTATATTTAAAGCATTGGTCATCTGGATTTGGTCTTTTGGAAAAGTTTGTTATTCGGATCAAGGCAGTGTTTCTCTAAAGCGTTGTGTGAAAAGTTGCTTGTGGAGACAACTGTTGGAACGGATCTATAATCTAATATAAACCATGCTTACAATGCTTTTGGGAAACACAGGCCCAGGTCTTTTGCGCTGAAAAACTAAGTTTACTGGATTGCATTTAACCAGAATACACTGTAGAGTTTTCCTGCTTTAAAATGTCATTGTTCATTACGTGTATTACTAGTTGTCTCTTTGTGTTGTCTTGGTAAATTTCAAAATGTATACCTTTTTTCCTCGCATAGCTGTGCAAGGACACCATTAGACACACGTCATGCATCTGGAGCGACAGCATGCTGTCAAAAATAGCTCTCATATATCTTATAAATACCACACACAAACAGGCCATGGTCATGTACAGTCGGTCCAGCCAGGAAAAAAAAGTCAAATGAAACTCTGCATTCTTTAACCAAACAATACCTCTAGACGTCTTCGCAGGGTGTATGGACAGTCCTGAATCAGTAAAATAATTGTTGGTGCGTACACCAACTCTCGACAGTAAACACATTCATTAAAATATGACATTCGAAGGTTTGCTTGAACACAGCAGCGCTTAAAAACGAGCAGACACCCAGTTTCAATAGACTCGTTTTTTAAATAAACGATGACCTATAAAATGAATTACTGTTACTCAGTGCGACATACTATAACACACTCGTTTCTGAACTAAGTTAGAATGACTTCTCTTTCCTGAAGCTCGTGCAAAAGAACCAGTAAGCTACTTAGCTAGCTGGCTAACAGACCAGTAGTAGTTCTTATGAAACTGAAACAAAAGAAAAATTCGTAATTAACGCAGGTGCTTTGATATGTTGAAAGAAGTGTATTATTTTGAGTTACCGGTGCATTGTCAAAAATACTCCAAGGGAAAGGACAGTCGGCGTCGTTATATTTTGAATTTGCTGTTACAGGTGTTGAGGTGACTACTAGACGCTCTGAGACTTGATGGCGTAATAACGCGCACGCGCGCCCTCTGTTGATCAGGAGGACAGAACTGTACACGGTAGTGAAATGTTTCAGAAAAGTAATCTTAATTATTCTCATAATCTTGTTTCTCCCCTTTTGATTTATTATTTTGTTTATTGCTTATCGCTTTTGTTTAATAACAGTTCTTTGTTTCATAGTTCTCTTTTCCTTTGCTTTCAAAAAAGCACTTTATAAGCATGATTGGTTTTCATGCGAAATTACTAAAGCATCAATAAATCAAATGAAAAATAGTGCATCAATGAAAAAGTTTTGTTGTATTTTTGACATTAGTTTTTACAACGAGGCGTTTTAGTGCCACCAAAAATAAAACATCTGAAACTACGAGATCAAAGTCGTAATGTTTTGAAATTTGAAGTCTACATACTATGAGAATAAAGTCAAAATACTACAAGATTAAAGTCGAAATGTTTCGAGATTGAAGTCGAAATACTACAAGATTAAAGTCGTAATGTTTCGAGAAAAAAGTCGAAATACTACAAGATTAGTCTACATACTACGAGAATAAAGTCAAAATGCTTCAAGATCAAAGTCGTAATGTTTCGAGAAAAAAGTCGAAATACTATGAGATTAAAGTCGAAATGTTTTGAAATTTAAAGTCTACATACTATGAGAATAAAGTCAAAATACTACAAGATTAAAGTCGAAATGTTTCGAGATTGAAGTCGAAATA
>JAUMHG010000051.1:16659530-16673291 GCA_032359395.1 Enteromius anoplus | reverse complement strand
CAGCGAGCGCACCTTCTCCAGGTAGGACGCCAGACGGTCGTTCAGGTTCTGCATGGTGGCCTTCTCATTCAGCTGGAAGTCATTTACGACGCAGCCTCCAGGCATTATGCCTGCTCCATATCCTCCAGCAAAAGCTCCACCATATCTTCCACCATATCCTCCCCCAAAACCATGTCCTCCACCGTATCCTCCAATTCTAGACTGCAGCGAGGAGGAAGAGATGCGGGTGCCTCCACCTAAACTTCCTCCATACACGCTGTAGGCTTTCTGTGGAAAGACCGTGGAACCACCTCGACTCTTGGTGATGATAGACTTTGAGGTCACGATCTTGGGTCCTTTGGTGGACGTAATACGAACAGACATGGTGGATGGATAAGGAGATGAGATGAACCCAGAGAGGAAACCGTTAGAGTTGTCCAGACGAGGATGGCACCTTTGAGCCCAGCTCTGACATCTTATAGAGATGCAGATCCAGGGCGGCTCCTGGACTTTGTGGGTGGGTGAGGGATGGCAGGGTGTGTGTGGGAGAGTGTATGTGTGTCAGTCCCAGCTGTCACCACCAGCAGAGATGAAACTTAAAGACCAGTTCAGGTTCCACCCTGGTGAGGAAGCTGCTGAGGAATTTATGTGTTAACTGAATGTATTCATGAGATGTACTCACCCTCAAGATTACAATGGAGGGAGTGCGGTAAAATAATTAGGTTTGCAACACACACTGTGTGTATGAAAGTGTGTGTGTGTGTCTGTGTGTTTACGAGCATGTGGCAGTGCTTTGTGCCAACGAAGGAAATCCCTCCGATTGCTAAAAGGTGGCACGGTTGGAGATTTCATAAATTCACCATTTTCATCATAATAAAAAAGGATTTGGCAGACAGGCAACTCCCTGAGGTGATGTGAGATCATCTGTGGCAGTTTCACCTCCCTTTTTCAGGTCACACGGATCAGCTTAAGTAATTGCATGCAACATTTATTCAGTTTTATTGTATTTATAGCGATTGGTGCATGTGTGCAATATTGTAATATTTATTTAGTATGTAGATAAAAACATGAAAAAAGTACAAAGGATCCCACCTTTAACCTACGTTTTCAAACTAAAATTAAACTTTTTATTTTGCTTATGTGCAGGTTGTCATAATTTAAATTGTTTATTTATCTATATTTCTTCTAATGCGTAAAACATCTGTTTTTATGTTCTTTACTAATAATATCATATTTTATTCTACATCTTAAGTTTGTGAGCAGCAGAGAGCGCCGCGAGCAGCAGGTGGAGCAGCAGCGCTGAGTCTCTCGTCTCTCGCCGGGTGCAGTGGCGGCGCCTGTAATCCAAGCTACTGGGAGGCTGAGGCTGGAGGATCGCTTGAGCTCAGGGCTTCTGGGCTGCAGTGGACTATGTCGATCGGGTGTCCGCGCTAAGTTCGGGATCGATATGGTGCTCCTGGGGGAGCTCGGGACCACCAGGTCGTCTAAGGAGGGGTGAACCGGCCCAGGTCGGAGACGGAGCAGGTCAAAGCCCCCGTGTCGATCAGTAGCGGGACCGCGCCTGAGAATAGACACTGCAGCACAGCCTGAGCAACACAGAGAGACCCAGACTTTTGTTTTTAACTCCCAGCCCAACTATATAATCCCTTTCTTGCCAAATTACGTTAGTGTGGGGATTTGGTTTGAGAAGTGAGGGGGACAGAACATTGGGGAAAACGTTTTTCCATTTAATCCCATTTCTTGCATTTTACATGGTATTCATTTTTACTGTATGTTTAGGGACGGTGATAGAAAATCCAGGAAATAAGTTAATTATAATGATAAATTCTGCCAAAAAAAGTATAGTAGCTAGCTGTAATCCCCAACATTTCATAGAATTGTTTTATAAAGTCAAAAATATGTGTGAGTAAAATTTAAAGAAGGTGAGACTTAATTTTAACTGTTAAACTATTTTTTAATTTCAAACAAACCTGGAAATGCACAAACAACCCCCATTAGGCATATTTAATGAACAAATTAAGGGAGTACTGCTTGTCCCAGTCTCGCTCTCTCTATGTTTTGAAGCAGCTCGTCTCATCTGTCCTCTGATATGAAAACTACTGAATTCATATTGAGTCTTAAATTAAACTAGCATCCAGAGTCTTGTCTGCATGTATGCTTGTCATATATTTGGCGGTGGTTAGCCTACTTGCATTAACTCTGTGATCTGATTATGCAGATCTGATCATTATCAGGTTCCATCCTAGGACTTTTTGTGGAAAAAATGTCTAGCGCTTCAAAATTACGACGATTTACCTCTCAAACATACATTTCTTAATTTGTTGCTTTAATATGTTGAAATGTATTCATATTGTTCTGAGGACGAAAATTGTCAAGCTGGTAGGCTGTACGTAACTTCGCGCGGCGCCTCATCCTATTTCTTTGGGTGAAAAGCTTAACGCGTTAAACACTTTGCGTTCTTATCGTGGGTTTATTTGTCTGTGCATAAATTGCTTTATGAATGATATTTTTACTGAGGGATGTTTTAAGCCATGTTGTGTTATTCCAATGAAAGGAAAACTCTTAACGCGGAATTAAAATGCATTATCATGGTCTCATCTTCTTGTCTGTACATAACATGAATTATAATGTAAGGGTCAGTTTTGTCTTTTAAAAACCCTCTCAATTAACGCAGATTAAGCATTTTAGTATGTCCCCGTCAAGCCCGTGTTCGTTACTATAGCAATTGATTCATTGTATTTTAAAAACCAAACAAAATAACAACTTTTGTTTTGTCGAATCAAGAGAAAAATAAGTTGTGGTCACCTGAAAACAAGAAAAATAAAATAAAAACGCATGGCCGCTTAGAACTTACGTACTTATAAAGCTTTTTAATATAACTGTACTTTTTGTAGGATTTATTTAATTTTTTTAACGATACCTTTCAGATATCTTCGGCGCCGATAGCCTTATGGGCGGTACGTTCTGCGCCCTTGCGCTTCGAGAGTCGCGAGATCGGGAATTGTCGAGACTAACAAAAATGTTTGCTTTTAAATAAAAATGTATAAAATATTCCTGCTGTCCCTTCCATCACAGTACACACTAAAGGCAGGTCAGGTGATAGATTTATTTAATTTAAGCACATCTGGCTGTTTTCAGTGCATAGTCATTCAGGCTTATCGTTACATTTCGACCTTTAAGCTATGACTCTCACAAGATGTGATTTTGTTGTGTTTGCACATTAATACACTTACACTATGTAAGCCTTTAAATTTGTGTGTATGTGTCTTTCGTTTTTGCACGAGATGTAGTGTGGTGTAGTTTGTGAGCAGCAGAGGGCGCCGCGAGCAGCAGGTGGAGCAGCAGCGCTGAGTCTCTCGTCTCTCGCCGGGTGCAGTGGCGGCGCCTGTAATCCAAGCTACTGGGAGGCTGAGGCTGGAGGATCGCTTGAGCTCAGGGCTTCTGGGCTGCAGTGGACTATGTCGATCGGGTGTCCGCGCTAAGTTCGGGATCGATATGGTGCTCCTGGGGGAGCTCGGGACCACCAGGTCGTCTAAGGAGG
The DNA here is from genome assembly GCA_032359395.1 of Enteromius anoplus. Classification (NCBI taxonomy): domain Eukaryota; kingdom Metazoa; phylum Chordata; class Actinopteri; order Cypriniformes; family Cyprinidae; genus Enteromius; species Enteromius anoplus. The sequence continues at coordinate 16,669,771 of JAUMHG010000051.1, read as the reverse complement.
GGTGAACCGGCCCAGGTCGGAGACGGAGCAGGTCAAAGCCCCCGTGTCGATCAGTAGCGGGACCGCGCCTGAGAATAGACACTGCAGCACAGCCTGAGCAACACAGAGAGACCCAGACTTTTGAGTGCAGTTATTGGGTGTGGGTCTGTTTAATTAAAATGAACAAAGTGGTCTGTAATTAACAATCACCATTAAATTTAATCAGTGAAAAACAACAACAATAAATATTGATAATAGTAGGCCTAATAATAATAATAAAAGTAAATTCAATGATCTTGCCAACGTTTGTAACAAACACTGTTCCGGAAGCTAACTGTTCAATTCATCAAAATGAAGTCATGGCAGAATGTTTAGCGGTAGCAAATGTTCAGATTTGATAAAAGATCCCCACAACAAACATTTTAGTTTTTTTTCCCCAGTGGATTAACTTGAACGCATTAATCGTTCACCTCAAGACTAGCAATGTGCTTTGTACTTCGATTACATATTGATTTTAATGAGAACTTTAGTCTACAACAGTGGACTGCAGCCTACAACATCCACGAATGTCTTTTCTTGCTGCCGTTTTGTATTGAGAATCAACATTCAACATTAAAGTGTTTCCTGTGATTGTGATCCCATTATAAATGCATTATGCCACAAGAGTCAGTGTGGCAGAAACAGTTTCCATTGAGATGCATGTAACCAAGCCTAGCTCTTTCCAGGCATTGTAAACTGAACGAGAACTGTTGCTGGACAGGTCTTTTTAAGTTTTCAAATGCAAGATTTCATTATATTATAAACAAGTAACAGTAACAATATCACAGAACACATTACGACACTCCACCATCACTGCAATTGTTGGTAAAAAATGCCCTATACCACACCCAATCAACGACATCTGATTGCAGCAACTTGTTCTAAAAACTGTAACACAATTTTATATCTGATTCATAGCATTCCCTGAAGTCAACAAGACTGGAAGCAATCAAACAGCAAAATCTCAGCTCGTCTCATCAGTCAGCATCTGAACACGAATAATGCCACACCTATGTCTGCCAATGAGTCTGCTTTCATGTAGAGACACAATTGAGAGTTATTTTTTACTATTTTTCTCTCTACGTTCTTTTCTTTTGTATTTTGTTCTTGTCTCTTTATGAAGATTACCCGTCATTACGTGACCTGTTACATCCTGCAAATCACATAAACTTAAATGTAAAACAAATTTATCTCAAATCTTAGCAAAAAAGCCAAGATGCATGCAAATACAATCCCTTTCGTCTCTTATACACGTTCCCTCTATATATAGACTAAATTCTCTTTCATCCAGTTTACACAATTGCAATTGTTTATGAGGGTCAAAGGTGTTGATAAAGGGGAAGTTGGTAGCCAGCCAGCTGTTATGACCTTTTCTTCACCGCTTTTGTGATGGATCAGTTGCCAAGCAACATATACACTATTGTTGTGAGGCTGTTATGGAAGAAACCCATGAATAACCCTGGGAAGACTGAGACTCAGTTTATTTCCCTCATAGCTTATTTTATATTGTTTGCTGCAAATGAGTGTTTTCAAATAATGGCTAAATATTATATCAGGATGGAATATGAATTTGTTTGTAGTGTTCAGATAAAGAAAAGCAAGTAAAAATAATTCACATCAGCAGCTTTATTTTCAGAGACAGATTGTATAACACACAACAAAGAGTATCATGTTTTTCTTTCAGTAACTCTTGTTCTTAGTATGCACTCCAAACCAAATGTGTGTGCCTGTCCAGATGTCGTTGTTTCATAAAGCAGTTTGATGTGGATTTAGCATTTAGAAGGTATGCTGTGTCTTCTGGATTGTTGTTGTTCCACCTGAGCTGATGGTGACAGTTCCACCTGAAGCAGACAGAGAGAGAGAGAGAGTCAGTAATGCAAAAGCACTTAGCATATTGATTCACTGCATGCACTGTATGCAAAAAAATCTTCACTTACCTGGTATTTGAGTCCTGGATAAAGGAAAAGAAAAGATGCATTATTGGAACCATTCCAGAACTGAATAATGTAACCACGCGCCACTGCTTTTGATGCAAAATAACTCTTATAAATGAAAAAAAAACCTTCTTACTTGATGTCCTGATTTTCCAGGAGGCTTCTGTAGGTGGCGATCTCCTGCTCCAGACGGCTCTTGATGTCCAGCAGCAGGGTGTAATCACGTCCCTGTTGCTCAATGCTAGCCCGCATTTGACTAAGCTCGGCTTCCAGCATGTTGATTTGGTTCTGGTAGCCTGCTAGCATAGCGCTGTACCTAGCCTCTGTGTCTGCCAGTGAGTTCTCCAGTGCTGCTTTCTGTGTAAGCAATGCAAAAACAGGTCAGTATGCATTAAAAAATAGCATGATGAATAGATTGTCACTCTTTACACAGAGTGAAAGTCCACAAACAGATCTCAGTTCAGTTATAAATGGCTTCTTTCATTCCTTTCATTATATCTCAACTTCCTGGGATTTGGAGGACTCAGTAAAATAAAGCATACTTGACATATCTCACACTCGCCCTATTTTCCATCTGTTTCTCATACATCTTTCAGTATACTTTCTTGGCCTGCTTCACTTATCTCTTAAGAAATGTTTTTTTCTAAACTCCGGTCCAGATAATGTAATCTCTCACTCTTTCTCTCCTAAACTTCCTATGTTCCACTCGTGTGTCTCACCATGCTGAGTTGAGACTGCAGCTCGATCTCCAGACCCTGCAAGGTGCGTCGTAGGTCTGTGATCTGTGTCTTGGTTGTTTGTATGGTCTCTGTGCTGATGGCCACCTCTTTGCTGAACCCTGCCGTCTAAAAGAAACAGAAAAGCACATATGAGCACAATATGAATTCAAGTACATTATATCATAAGCTAAAGAGTAATATTTTTTTACTTCAAAGTCACTGGTACTGGAATAGATGGTTTATTTTTCAACGAAATCAGGGATCATGATAGCAGGCTTACCTTGTCTTTAAACCAATCTTCCTGTTCCCTGCGGTGTTTCTGGATGATGTTCTCATAATGAGAACGGATCTCCTCCAGAACCTTGTTCAGGTCTTGCTGAGGAGCAGCATCGACCTCTACGTTCACTGTGCCTGTCAGCTGTGACCTCAGTGCAGCCAAGTCCTGTTAACCCACAAGGATTCAGCATCAAGTCTCTGATAAGCTTTCCGAGTTAAAAAACAAAAAACAACTACATGGAAGTTTCTACAAACCTCCTGGTGGTTCTTCTTCATAAACGCCAGCTCATCCTGCAGACTCTCAATCTGCATCTCCAGGTCGGCCTTTGTCAGGGTCGTCTGGTCCAGCAAGCGGCGCAGGTTAGCGATGTCAGCCTCCACAGACTGCCGCATTACCAATTCGTGCTCGTATCTGATTGGTGGAGAAGCAGGATGAGGAACAAACCCACCAATCAATGTATGAAACGTGATCTTTCAAGGCGCCAAAGAAGACTTACTTTATTCTGAAGTCATCAGCAGCCAGTTTAGAGTTGTCGATCTGCAGGAGGATGTTGGCGTTGTGGATGGTAGCGTTCTTAATCTGTAATGAAAAGCATTGATATGCATGTTGTTAATGCATATTAATGGCAGTGTTGCATGCAAAATGTGTCACAGTTTGAAATCTTTTGGGTATGCATTGGGTTGCAAGGACTGTCTAATATATGCAAGTAGATTAGTGCACTGAAAATTTGTTAGCCAAGTTGCATAATCATTCAAGCATCACTGTACCTTGTCTTTCAGGTCCTTGATGGTGTTCCAGTAGGGGCTGTAATCCCTCTGTGCAATCGGCCCTTTCTTCTCATAGTACTCGCGGATCTGCCTCTCCAAAGTGGCATTGGCTGCCTCCAGCGAGCGCACCTTCTCCAGGTAGGACGCCAGACGGTCGTTCAGGTTCTGCATGGTGGCCTTCTCATTCAGCTGGACCAAATCACTGTCACCTCCAGCGAAGATCCCACTGCTGAATCCTCCACCGTATCCTCCTCCATATCCTCCACCAAAACCGTATCCTCCACCATATCCTCCACCACCACCAACTCTGTAAGTAGAGATGCGGGTGCCTCCTCCCATAGAACCTCCATAGACGCTGTAGGCTTTCTGTGGAGTGACCACCGAACCACCCCGAGTCTTGGTGATAATGGACTTTGAGGTCACAGTCCTGGGAACTGTGGAGGTTGTCGTGCGAACAGAAAGCGACATGGTGGATGGATAAGGAGATCAGAAGAAGGGAAAGAGGATATTACAGGAAACTGCTAGGGTTGTCCTGAAGAGGAGTGGTGCCTTTAAACTCAACTCGGCCCTCTTATAGAGATGGAGCTCGAGGGCGGGTCCTGCTTTTTGTGGACGGGAGGAGGGAAGGAGTGAGTGTGCCAGACCCTTCTGCAACCTCCAGTTGAGATTCAAGGACCAGAGTTCAGTTTCCACCCTAGTGAGGAAACTGCAAAGGAATGTCTCTGTGTCTGTGTAAGCTACTGCAATGTCCTCACCCTTGAGAATTCAATGAAGGGAGTGCAACAAGGTTATGGGCTGTTTGACATACACACACACACACACACACATTTATATGTGTGCCAGGTTTCTTCTCTTTGTCAATCTCTTTGAAACAAAACAAAGACACTATACACCAGTAATGTGTGGATGAGTAGTTTTAAATTCATTTATGTTTGATCAAGCAGTAAGGGAACATAAACGTGGTGGCAAACAAACATCAAAGTTTGAGAGAATTCAAATGTTTGTTCCCAGTGTTAGAGGGAAAGTCATAGTTTACAACAATGAGAACTCTTGTGCTGTGTTTCTATTTGAATATAAGTGCTTCAGTGACAAATAAGAGTGTCCATACTAAAGAAAAATCTGTATTAACTACTTAAATTTAAATAAATAATTTAGTAAAATGCACTTATTGGGTACATACATGTTTTTACATTGTATTTTGATTCGAAAAATACCTGCTATAATTACAACTGTAATTCATTTTTTTTAAATTACACTGTTAACCATAACCCAGCCTTCAACCTAAACCTTCATCCTCATTCTCTTAAACTCCTCTGAAGTTCTGACAATTATTTTCTTAACTTTCAATGTGGTTTCTTTTAATAGTTAAATATATGTTTCTTTGAGTATTGAGCTTATTTGTAATGTGTTCACAACTTTCTGTCACATTGTGGTTGCTAGGGTGTTGCTATGTAGTTTAGGTTTTCCAATTGCGTGTGCAAGCAAGGACCAGCGATAAATGGAGTGATTTCACTGGTATGAGCAATAATAGGTGAGGAAAAACATGAAACATTAGTCATCAAAATTACATCTTATGCATGTTGCTAAGGTTTGTAATTTTGTATTTTATGTTGAGATACACTGTTCAGTGCCTTTTAAGGTGGCATGCGGTGTGACATTTCATTTGTGTGTTTTTAAGTAGGCAAGCATGTGTTTTGTGTCTGTTGATGCCTGCAGAGGATTTGCCTTGATTGTGGGCTCCCTGGGGGGGATGTGACATCATCTGACCATTGCACCACCATCCTCTTAACAGGTCACATCTGGAACCTTGCATCAACTTGGATACTTCACTGATCAACAATGGAGAGGGGTGGAGGGGTATCATTTATTTTCTCAAGAACAGATATTATGAAACATTCCTTGCGAATTGCAAGTTTGTGAGTTATTATCATAAAATAAACTCAAAGATGGAACCAAGGGAAACTTTAATTAATTTCCTACAAAAATCGTTTGGCGCTGAAATAAATTATTTCAGCATGACTGCAGAGCGATAAAAGCTTTTTAATTTGGGGGGCATTATATAAAAATGTTTCTTGACCACTTAAGCATGTACTGCAGAAATTAGTGTAAAATCATAGAGATTTTACCACTAGCATGCATCAGCATGACTTCAGGTCTGCTTGATCTGCTCTTTTTGCGCTCAAGTCTGTCTCTGTTGTGAAGGCATTAGTCTGGATGACTCTCATTCATGACTCACTGTATAAACAGAGCTCCACCCCACCTCTCTCTCTCTCTGAGCTGTCCTCAAAGAGCTCATGTGAGAGTTGATAGCTAGTATTACTCATGAAAATAAATGAAATTGGCTGTTCTGTCCAGGCGAGCACCAAGGTGCGGTATATGGCCTACTACCACCGGGTATTAAAAATATGTTTTAATAGTTTGTGTTGTCTCTTATCAGTGCAAAAATGTCCCAAATTAAAAAGGATTCATGCCAATATTGTTAAAACCCCCACTTTTCAAGTGTGTTTGCAAACTTTTGGAGGGCAGTGTATCATTCAGACATATCTATGGAATATCAATGTTATATTTTTATTAAAAAAAAAGAAAAAAAGAAAGAGGGAATATTGCATATAAAAACCACTAATTCACAAGTTTGCTAATCATGCTGTTTTAAATAGTTTATCTGCATCAATATTAATTTAAGCATGGAAATGGACTTTTGTAGATAAAACAACTCTCACTATCACTTTGTAGTCTAGTTCAGCATAGGTGGAGCTTTGACTGAGAGCTTACATCATAGTGATATAATCTGTATTAGTGCCAAATAGACTAGGTTATGAGGCATAGACATATGTAAAGTTCTGTCTCATTCACTCGCATAATTTGAATGAGAAAACAAGTTTACAATTGAAAACCAACTGAAAATATGTGTGCACAAAAATCTTCCATTATTCTTACAACAAATAAATTAATAAATGTCTCATATTACAGTAACTTGATCACCTCTGATGAGCCGTTGTGTTCAATAAATCAACAGGTATGTCTGTGATCGGCTACACTGCTCAAAACACTCTCTAAAACACATGTTTTATACGTGTCCGTGGCACGATTTGTATTAGGTTGGTACAGGTACGTATTGCAGTGTTTTTTTAAAGGGTGCTTGAGGTACCTTTCGCGGGCGTTTAGAATTCAAATATCAAGTGAGTGTTGTGGGATTATATTTTTTGTTACATCTGTTTAATCAGTATATTCAGCAATCATTCAATATATTCAGCAATAGTGTTGTAGTGATTCAATATATTTGTATTAAATCTGTTTATTCACAATATTCAATTTTAAAGATTAATTCAGTTAAAACCAGTAACTGCACTGATTTGTATTTTGTATTATGTGTGTGTGCTCTCTTTGTGCTGTCTTCTCTGTACTTTCGGTTTCTGCAGAAATTGCTACAGATAAACTCAAGGACGGAACGGCCTGTACCAGGCTCGGACTGGCACAGAATTAAGACACCTGCGAGAATGGAAAAATACAAAGAGGAGGAACCAAGCTGAGAGACAAGAATATAAGTGATGTGTGGATTCTTTGAAAAAAGAATCTTTCTTTGAGGACTGATACTGAACGGTTGTATTGTACAGCGTTCTGGACTGCCCAGACGTTTTGTTCGTGTCAGTTCTGAAACCTGAGCTCAATTCAATTACTTTGATTCTAATTAAATAACTTTTGGAGTAATTTTGTTGTATGGTCTCATCATTGGCGAAATAAAGAACCTGGGGGGGAACCACATCCCGAAACAGAAGGGATAAATCCCAACAGCAGGCTTGCCAACTCACACATTTAGATTTGTCTCACATTATCAGGCTGCCCAAATAAATCTGACAACATAAAACAGAAATAATTTTTTTTCTCCACTTCATTTGTTCAAAAAGGATTGTCTTTAAGTATTGACAAATTGTGATTTCTTCCAGAACTTTTTTTAATCTATTAGTCTGTGTTTTCACTGTTATTAGAGATGTAATCAGAGATGGTCTATGGTGCCAAGTTTGTACATCCAAAAGGCATTTTAAATACAGCTTCAAAGGGCTCTAAACAATCCCAGCTGAGGAAGAGGAGTCTTATCTATGCTGACCAGGAGGGGACGTCTTTGGTTCACTTAGTTTTGTCGTGGCCACGACATATTAACTCATGGGAACATGATGTGTCCTGGCCTCGAGATAATATCCCCTATTGTAATTTTCTTAAGATTTTTAGGGGTTCGAGTGCGTAGCACTGAAACCCTATTGTAATTGTTAAGATTTTTTTAATTATTATTCTTCCCTAAAACTGATCGTGCAGCCCAAACCGTAAGGGCTAGAAAGCTGAAACTCGGTCAGATGGTAGTACTCCTCCTCGCTACTCAGGCACAGAAAACCAGCCCAATCGGGGCACTACAGCGCAAAAAACTAAAATTTCAGACATTTTTGGCCGTAGATCGTACAAAATTAGTCGTAGACTCAAAAACTGTACTTCGTTGCGATCCTTCCATTGGTAGGCAAAAAATTGCTCGCCTTTTTTCGCTCTACGACGCATCGTTTTCCCGCAAAATGGTGCTGAAGCCCTAACCCACTTTTACGAACTAGTCCTAGGTTTTTCGCCCGATCGAAACCAAACCACTGCAGAAATCATCTGTGGACACTCAATATCAATAATTATCAAAAAAAAGTTGAAATTTTGATTTGGTCACGAAACGGTAGGCCAATTAACGTGTATGCTAACATTAGCCAAATCTTATTACGACCATAACTCTGGAACGAAATTAGCTATCTTCACCAAACTCGGTACACATATGTATAAGCTCAAACTTTAGTCAAATCAAAAAAACTGCGTAGCTTTGCCACTTGGGGGCGCTATGAGACAGAAAAAACATTTTTCAACGATAAATAGACAACCGTTGGTTGTTAATAAGTTGCTGTAACTGTTGCTGTGTCCCGCTCTTTTCACTTACACACAGAACACTGAGAAGAGAACAGCGCGCTCTCTCTCTCCCTCAGTCACTGAGGTTCGCAGGTTTTTTCCGTTAACGTTTAGGCTTTCTTTAGCTTCAGGTTTGTTTTTATACTTTGGTTTGTAGTACTTACTTATTAACGATTAAATCGGTTAAAAAATTTATTTGCAGCTACTTGGTCCAAACTGGCACAAGCCTGTAAAAGGATATTGGCGTATCTTAAAAAACATGGCCGCCATCGGCCAATGAAGTTTGAGCACTAATTAGACAAGGTTAACGGAGGTCGATCAAAACAAAACTCGCTGGGCATGTTCGACTCATGGCCCTAAAGGTCTGTAAGAATTTTGAAACAAATCGGCCACTAGTTGGCGCTAACGAGTTTTTTGGCTCAGCAATCATGTGGTGTTTGACACACCCACACAATATGCATATCATTTGATAGCTCTCCTCCTAACGAGCAACTTTGCCTCAAAACCATTGCTGTCAGACAAACCGTTCATTAGTTATTAACAAATATGTTATAAACATACTTTTGCGAACTAGTCCCTGGTTTTCCCCCCGATCAGAACCAAAACACTGCAGGAATAATCTGTGGACTCTCTAGATCAATAATAATCAAAAAATTTGAATTTTGTCCTTTGGTTAGCTCTAATTAGCTTATTTAAAATTGGGGCGTGGCCTCATAAACCCCACAACCTATAAAACAAAAAACCAAAACTCAAAACTTTACGAAACTTCCTATGAACATGTCTCACATCACTCTTAACAATTGTTCCAAGTTTCATGAAAATCGGACCATAGGTGGCGATATAACAGCTAAAACTGCCTCTAAAACACAGTATTTCCATAGAGAATGTCTTCAGGATTCAAAACCTATTTAAATGTTCATATATTCCCACAAACACTTCATATCATTTGATAGCTTACCTCCTAATGAGCAACTTTGCCTCAAGAACCATTGCTGTCAATTAAATCCTTAATTACATATTAACAAATATGTAAGAAACCTATTTTTGCGAACTAGTCCCTGGTTTTTCGCCCATTTGGAACCAAACCACTGCAGTAATAATCTGTGGACTCTCTAGATCAATAATTATCAATTTTTTTTCACATTTTGTCATTGGTTAGCTGTAATTAGCTTACTAAAAAATGGGGCGTGGCCACACAAACCCCACAGTCTCTAAAATGCAAACCAAAACTCAAAACTTTATGAAACTTGGTAATATCATATCTCACATGACTCTAAATAATTTTCCAAAGTTTCATGACGATCAGACTATAGGCGGCGCTATAACAGCTAAAATTGCCTCAAAAACACAGGATTTCTGTAGAGAATGACTTTAGGATGTAAAACCTATTTAAATGTTCATATAGTCACACAAACACTTTATGTCATCCTCATTCTGTCTTTAGGTTAGATGTAACAGGGTAATTTAAAAAAAGAGGCATGACCACTAGAGTTGAGCCGGATACTCGGCTGAAACGAGTGTCCGGTACGGATAAAGCAGTTTTGCCGAGTACGAGTATCATACGAGTAATACGAGTTAATATCTGTGCTCGGGTTGA
>JAUMHG010000051.1:16633027-16652209 GCA_032359395.1 Enteromius anoplus | reverse complement strand
ATAGGTTTAATATATTATAGGAAATATTGAGGGAGTTAGGTTGTATATTTAGCACTACAAACAAACAGCTAAAAAATAGATAGAAGTACAGCGGGAGGGCAGGATAGTCAAACATGTGCTGACTCAAAATAGTCAAACATGTGCTGTTTGACTATTTTTTAAAGGTTTTCTGACCCTGAGAACTATTTTCTGCAATTCTCCAGCTTTGGTCTTTGAAGAGTCTTTAGCCACTCAAACTCTACTCCTCTGTGTGTATTAGAATGATATAGAAACACATATAGACAGGTAATAGGAAGATTGGCTGCAGCTGGTTAACATTCAAACGTGCTCCTCCCGAAATTAGTTTAAATTAAACATTATTTCACAAGTTCCCACTTCCTCATAAATAACCAATATTTAAGAATGTTTGGCGGACACTCAGGCTCACTCACTGTCAGGCTTGTTGATTACAAGTTGGACTCAATTCTTGCAAGATCTCTCTGAAAGACCTACCTGTTATACCTACCCTGTGATAACCCCTGTGTTCTTTGCGATCTCTGTGTTCTCCCCAGGCGCCAAGGAATCCCTCTCTGTGTCTTCATCATCTCCAAGTTGTGGTGTGTGGTCGTTGTTCTCCACCTGTTTGTCTTGGTGATGCCGCATGGCCTTGGTTAATGCAACCACCATCTTTTTAGGGTTCATGCACGAGATCCTCAGAGACTTCCTCCATAGTTTTGTGGTCGTGTATATAGACGACATCCTAATTTATTCCCGAGACCCAAGAGAACACCAGCTGTATGTATCCCAAGTACTCGAAGTGGACATCTCCACCACAGTGATCTGAGCGGCCCTGTCCCAGCAGGAGGGGTAGCCTCCTTGACGCCTTCCATGTGATTAGTTCTCGAGGAAACTCAGCCCGCAGAACTACGACATCGCCGCCCAAACTGGCATTGAAAGAATGGAGACACTGGCTGGAGGGTTCCATTCATCCATTTCAAGCATTGACTGACCACAAAAATCTCCAGTATTTGCAGACAGGCCCGCTGGGTTTGATTGTTTAATCGGTTCCGTTTTTCCATTTCCTACCGAAATGTGAGGGCCGATGCCCGGTCCGGGCTGTACACTAAGGAACAGGAACCATAAACCCCAGAATCTTTCTGAATCCCATTCAGTGGGTGAACCCTCCAGTTGCCGCCGAGCCAAACCCTGAACCTCTACCAGGCTGTCCCCAACACCTCCGGTTGGTACCCATTGCAGAAAGGATCAACCTCATCCATTCCACATACACTTCACTGGGCACTGGGCATCCAGGGGCCAACAGAACTATCTTACTCCTTGAAGATTGGTTTTGGTGGCCAGGAATGGAGAAGGATGTGCAGAGGTACTTGAGAGGGTGTCAGGAATGCGCTATGTCTAATAGCCCCAGACACCTACCATTGGGTAAACTCCTTCTTCCCACACTTAACCGCCCCTGGTCACACCTAGGAGTTGATTTAATCACCGACCTGCCTAATTTTGATGGTAAGACCTGCATTCTAAAACCTGTATCATAGTACTGAGACCGCTCCAATTAGAGTTACCAATGACCTGCTTCTATCATTTTTCCATCTCAAGAACATATCTAAATTGCGTCCTATGCGTTTAACCTCAATGCAGAAATGTTGGTTCATGCGTTTATGACCTCGAGGTTAGATTATTGTAATGCTTTATTGGGTGGTTGTTCTGCATGCTTTATAAATAGACTACAGCTGGTTCAAAATGCAGCAGCTAGAGTCCTTACTAGAACCAGGAAGTGTGAGCATATTAGGCTCTCCCTGTCGCCCTGTGTATTTACCAAAGTAGCATAGGCTGCCCTGACTCCGCTCAAGGAGAAAGGGGTTCGCATCCTCAACTACCTCGATGATTGGCTGATACTAGCACAATCCAGAGCCCAGTTGTGCGAACACAGGGACCTGGAGTTACAACACCTCAGCCTGTTGGGCCTTCGGGTCAACTGAGAGAAGAGCAAACTCTGTCCGGTGCAGAGGATCTCTTTCCTCGTTCTCTCAGAAGAACGCACTCGGTCGGTGCTGGACTGCTTGAATTCGTTCAAATGCAGGACGGCGGTGCCTATTTCAGAGGCTCCTGGGGCATTTGGCTGCAGCCACACCGGTCATCCCGCTGGGACAGACCTGGCTTTTCTACTGGCAGGAGTGCCCCTAGAGCAGGTTTCCAGGCACGCTGTGGTATACACAGATGCCTCCACCACCGGGTGGGGCGCCATGTACAACGGGCATGGAGTGTCAGGGGTGTGGACGGAACCCCATCTGCATTGGCACATCAATTGCCTTGAGCTGCTGGCAGTACGTCTGGCTCTGGGTCGTCTCAAGGGATGCCTCCAGGGCTTTCACGTACTGATCCATAAGGACAACACATCGGCGGTAGCGTACATGAACCATCAAGGTTGCATGTCGCAGCTCGCCCGCCACCTCCTCCTCTGGAGTCGGAAGCATCTGAGGTCGATTCGCGCCATTCATATTCCAGGTGTTACAACCAGACAGCCGACGAGCTGTCTCGAGCCCAAGTGCTTCCTGGAGAATGGAGACTCCATCCCCTAACGGTTCAGCTGATATGGGAGAAGTTCGGAGCCGCACAGGTAGACCTGTTCGCCTCCCCAGAAACCTCTCATTGCCAGTTTTTTATGCTCTTACTGTTTGAACCTTAGGCAGAGATGCCCTGGCTCACAGCTGGCCTCAGGGCCTACGCAAATATGCGTTTCCCCCAGTGAGCCTTCTAACACAGTTCCTGTGCAAGGTCAGGGAGGACGAGGAGCAGGTCCTGCAGGTAGCCCTGGTTTCCTGAACTCATCCTCCTCGTGACAGCCCCTCCTTGGCAGATTCCTCTGAGGAAGGATCTACTGACTCAGAGACGGGGAACCCTGTGGCAACCGCGCCCAGATCTGTGGAAACTCCACGTCTGGCCCCTGGACGGGACACGGAGGTTCTAAGTGACCTACCTCAAGGGGTAGTTCACACGATTTCTTCGGCGAGAGCACCTTCTACAAGAGTTGCCTACGCGTTGAAATGGAACCTTTTCGTCGAGTGGTGTTCCTCTCAACGAGAGGACCCCCGGAGATGCCCGATCAGAGTTGTGCTTCTCTTCTTGCAGCAAGGGTTGGAGCGAAGGCTGTCTCCCTGCACTCATAAAGCCTACGTGGCTGCCATCGCTGCAAACCCCGACCTTGTCGATGGCAGGTCTGTGGGTAAGCACGACCTGGTCACCAGGTTCCTCAGGGGGGCCAGAAGGTTGAATCCTCCTCGGCCCCCTACTGTTCCCTCTTGGGACGTCTCCCTCGTGCTGAGAGCATTGAGGGAAGGTCCCTTTGAGCCCTTGCAAGCAGTTGAGTTAAAGTTTCTCTCAGTGAAAACTCTTCTCCAACTTGCATTGGCCTCCATCAAGAGGGTATAAATGCTACGATGCTACGTTCACCGGACACGTAGCTTTAGGACCTAAGACCAGCTCCTTGTTTGTCATGGAGGATGGCAGAAGGGGAATGCCGTCTCCAAGCAGAGAATGGACCACTGGATAGTGGATGCTATTACCCTGGCCTATCAAGCACAGGGTGCGCCATGCCCCCTCAGTGTACGGGCTCACTTAAGAAGAAGTGTAGCTTCGTCCTGGGCGTTAGCATGCGGCGCCTCGCTGGCAGACATCTGTAGAGCTGCGTGTTGGGCGACCCCCAACACATTCGCTGGGTTTTATAGCCTTCGTGTTAAACCGGTATCCTCCCGAGTTCTCCCCTCAAGCAGAGCTGAAGAGCCGGAGTAGGACCTGTTCGGTCGGCTTGGCAATGATGTTCTCCAGAGTGTCCTTTACAGTAGACCCTGTCGAGTTCCTCCGGCCCCTTCGGCAGCCGGATGTTGCGGAGCATCTGGCGCCAGGCCCTCGATGCGATGAATCCTTGTGAACGGCTAGAAGGCTGGGATCCGTGGGTATACCCGGAATATTACTCATGTGAATTCATGGTTTTAAAAAAAACTAAAAAAAACATGTCCCCAGCAGTATTGCTTTTATTGCTTTATGAGGGTTCAATCTCCTCCAATATTCCATATGCATTGAAAGCTCATATCATTGTTCGGTCTTAGAACTTCCTTCTGGAAGGCAGACTTCCATCTTCTCTGACGTCCCAGTGGTCCAGTTACTAGGTAAGTGCAGATTCTGGTATCCCCGCGCTGCGATTAGGTGCAGCTGGATATTAATCAGCATATGCCAATATTCATGGCGTGTTTGTATACACACAGAGTAGATTTGACGTCTCCGTTCCCTTCTTCAGGGAACGAGGGTTACAATACGTAACCGAGACGTTCTCTGTCTCTGTGTCTCCATCGTCTCCCTTCATTCTCCAACGCTCCATCACTCCTATAACCAAAGGTATTCTAGTAACTTCCAATGTTCTCCCCAAACAATTTATCAATTGCTCAACTCACCTGTTATGATCTGCTATCTCCAGTGGCGGTTCTAGACAAATTTTAATAGGGCGGCCAAGAAGGGGCCAGTGTTTAACCAGAGGGGCACATTAAAAAATGACAACTAAGGTCCCCCAGGGGACCTGTGATCTGTGTTCCCATAGCATTTTAGCAGATGCAGTACGAGTGAAGTGTCGAAAGGGAACGTCGAAAGTTTTCCTGAAAAAACCTGAGGTTTCAATGACAACAAACGCCTCTGTAATACCTCTGTAGAACGATGCATCGCATTAGTTCCACTTTTGACGCTCGTGTGTAAAATCATAATAAATTCATACTTTTTTATTTGGTCAGCACAGGGGGGCCACAGGGGTGGCCAGGGACATGTCTCTCTCTATCTCCATTGATTGTCCTTATCTGCAAATAAAACTATTATTGTTATTCATCTACCTCCTGTGACTGAGTCCTTCCTAACAGTGTCATTGTGAAAGTAAAAGTTTTTGTGTGTGTTTCCAAAAGAGGACATAACTAGAAATTCACAACAATGTTCCAGAACAGTTCAACCCAAATATAGAGTGTGTGCACATTTACAGAATACTATTTCCTGAAACTGGGAGCAGTCTATGCTGGCCGTGCACAGAGACTATGGGGCAATTGTCTGGCGCTTCTGACTCACAACCTTTAAATTACATTTTCTTATTAAAAGAATCTAATTACTAATCAAATGTAAGTTTTGAGTAGTGAAGGGAAGTGTTTGTTTTTTGTTTTTCCGATCACAAATGCAGTCATGGTGTTATGTTTACTAGGTGCAATGAACCATGATGTGTAAAAAGACTGTACTAAGTCATGATAATCATAAGTATGACAAAATTTTAGTTTTGACCATATCTCTACACCTAAGCCTAATCCTACCCATGAGGAATGCCTAAAATCATATTTAATTATAGATGAATAACACTGATATAAAAGCACCAAACACTGATTGTAAGCCTAAACTTCACAAAAACTATAAACTGGTTGTTTAAATCTGATTGGCTAATCACAATGTTGTTGCAGGGATATGTCGAACTCAGCAAAATCAGGTTCTGCAAGAAAGCACAATGTACAGTATGTGGATAATAATGTGTTTTTGCACCTTAAACCACATAAACACATTGCATTACACAAATACACAAAATAAAGGTTTTTTTAATAGTCATAATATGATAGCCTATGAGGACGTTTTGTGAGAATATGATAATTATCATAATATGATTATTATAATTTAGGCTTAAATGGCCTGCATTTTAATTGGATGGTGTTTAGTCATCTCAGTCAATGAGTACAATTATTAAATGATGTACATTTTTACTTATTAGTTTTAAAATTTCTGCATTTTTTCTTGTGCTGAATTAAATACATTTTTTACTTAAAATTTGGCTCTCAAAAATGTACATTGCTCTTCCAGTTCTATGATCTGATTCTTTGAGTTTTTTAGTAGTCATTCACTGAGTGTGCAGGCCACAATATGGATCTGTTGTTTTGACATACAACAAGATCTTTGATCATGTGCTAATCCTGGGTGCTTTTTTTAATAAAGCATTTTTCTCAGGTAAATTGAAATGTTATGATACAATTTCTTGATAATTCAGTCCACAACCAGAAATGTCACATTTTGACTTTGAACTGCATAAAAAAAATGTTGACATTCGGGTGCCCAAGGACATAGAATCATACCCACCTATTCCTAAGAAGGCAAAAAGTCCACTCCCTTCCTTATCCTGGACAGGTATTTAAAGATTTGTTGAAACTGATAAAGTCAAAGCCAAGTATTTTCTTCTGTCTTGTTTCGATTTTCCGCAATTGAGACTAAAACCAGGACTGCACCATGTCTTACCTTTCCAGAACCCTTAGTGTGTATGGAGGAGCCGGTGGTCGAGGAACCCAGATCTCCTTGTTTCCTTCTAGACCAAGGGCCTTTAACCCATCCACTAACGAGAAGTCCACTATGCAGAATTTAAACGAACGCCTGGCCTCATATCTAGAGAAGGTGAGTTCACTGGAAAAGGCCAATGCTGAACTGGAGCAGAAGATCAAAGACCGGCATGAAAATCACCCTGATGTCACATTTGACCACACCATCTTTCAGGACACCATCAAGGACCTGAGGAACAGGGTAAGTTCAGGGTATTCAGACAGGGAGCATAACCTGAGATGCTTGTTTGAGGTATGATATGCAGATTTGACATAGTGTACTTTGTACTGAGAAGGAAAAAAAGTTTTTTTTATTGTTAATAATTATCTTTCTTAAAAATCTTTTACTTATCTTCGAATCATGTGACTTTTTTCTTTCAATCGGAGTTATATTAAAAATTGTAAAAACCATTGCTGTGGGTGGGTGTTTCCCTTTTGGCAGTCCAAAACCAGTTAAATAAAGTCCGCGCAAACATAACAAAATGTCCCTCACATATCCATATTTAAAATGTAATAACTTATGTTGATTAACAAATTTCAGGAGGAGGGCGCATAAATGATTAGCCACAGCTGGCACCGCATTCCCAATCAGCATATTACCCGTTTACCTAATCAAATCTAAGAGACTCTGCCTTAAAGAAGCATGATTTCCTCCCTTCCGCATCTCGTTTTTTTCATCCCTCCACCGTCCCGTACTCCGCCTTTGACCGCATCTTCCTCATAGGGGTCACGCAGGGTTCGAGCCACACGCCAAGTTCTGCCAGACCCTTACAGCCAAGGGCTAAATTCCCTAGGGCTCGGAGTCCGCCGAGCTCCCGGCCCACCCCAATTCACATATGAGGAAGAGTAAATTTGTAAAACACTTTTTCTGTGGGACGTGGAAGAATTTACTGGAGAATGATGTGAAACGTAATGCGCTGCATGATTAGTGACGAGCATGGAGACACCAGTCATGAATTTTTTGAAGATTTTTCTCAAAGACACACGTGACACATACACCTTGCGGCTAATTTACATTTTTGGGTGAACAAACCCAAACATAAATTTAAAACTAAATATAAATGTAAAAAAAGGAATAAAAGTGACAAACACGTAACGAGATTAAACTGAATAATAAACTGAAAATAAAATCTTAGTAATTATACAATAATATTATATAAGTAACGCTGACAACAGAACACAAATTTGCTTGGGCTCTCAGTTTATGTATATTCACTGATTGACTACTCTGGGATGGCATCTTGACAAACGTCTGTAAAGAAACAGACTGAACAAGTTTGTTGTCAGATTTGGCTTTTGTTCCACATTCTGTGGCTGAGCTGAATTCCACACCAACAACCAGCACTAAAAATAAAATGACTGCAGCTGCCAGAATGCTAATTGTGCAATAGACTAATCTTCTTTTTTCTCTCATTTGGAATTTAGTGTTCTAAGGGCGTATTTTTTGTAACCTTCTAAAATAAATCCTCATTGACACATGCTGTTTGTGTATAACCATCTGTATATTACACCTAATTTTCTCTTTTGTACTGGCAGATTCAATCAGCATCCCTGGACAATGCCAAATTAATTCTGGCTGTGGATAATAGCAGACTGGCTGCTGATGACTTTAAGCAAAAGTCAGAAACTAATTATTTTTGTCTTAAGATTGCTTTAATTGGTCATTAAATGGTAATTAATTCTGTGAACCATCACCGCAGGTATGATACTGAGCTGTTAATGCGTAGAGTCATTGAAGCTGACATCACCAAAATGAGGAATCTTCTGGATGAGTTTAGCTTGAGACGGTCAGATCTGGAGGTTCAAATTGAGTCTCTGAACGAGGAGCTCATCATACTGAAGATAAACCACGAAGAGGTACGATATATGACACATTTCCCATCATTGCCTCACTGAGCAGTCTACAGCCTAGTTGTATGCCTGTCTCTTTAAAAAAACAAACGTTTTAATTGAATCAAAATGGACAGAACTCAGTTGAGTGGTGTTTAGGTCCGCAGTGTATTATTATCTGCTCTTACAGGGCAAATTCTAACATGTAAACAGCGGTAATATTGCAATGACAGGGTTTCTATTTAAGGCATTGCCCATGAGACGGTCATTCAGATATTCCACCCACAAACTGATTCCTGTTTTACACAAAACTGTTATATAAGCACAAGTAACCTGGAAACATATACACTGCACTGTATATAGTAAATATTACCATGGTGATGTGGTGTGGTGATGTGATTAAAACTCAAAAACATTTTGGTAACACTTTATATAAGGAAAACTATTACCTAATTGCTTATTAGTAGGCATATTACAGGCATATTTTTATTTTTTTATTTTTTATTTAAAGCACATATAAATGGCAGTATCTAAACAAAGCTACTACAACAACTACTGTACCTTAGATAATATCAAAAAATAACAAAAAAATCGTTTTTTAAGGGAAAACTATATAGCAAGTGAATGTATATTCCCTAACTTCCGCAAGTGGAAATCATTGCAACTGATACAAATGTATTGTTTTGCATTTCTAGAAGACAATCCATTTCTGACCTAAAAAGCTACCTCTTGCAATCCAAGGAAGATTCTTCAGGGGGATACAATATTGCTCATTATCAATTATTATTGGAAACGAATGCCTTCCTGACAGTATAGTTTTTGTTCAGTTTATGCTGACAGTATATATTTCTGTGTCATGACAAATCGCTGTGAACGCCCAGTTTCTGCAGGGAGACTGTTAATAGAAGTCCATTGTGCTGTTCTGTACCGACATTGTGAAGACAAATATGTGTAAATGTTTGTTTATGTTTACTAAAAGGCCTATTTAATTCAAAAGTAGACCTGGATCTTCTCTCTGTGTGAGATTCCAGCACTGCTCACATTCCAGGCTTTCCACAAACAGACAGGCACACACCCTGGTGCACACTAATAATTTTTTTTTTTGCCTAAAACAATAGAAAGATAAATGCTGAAACTGACAGGTTAGTGGAGCTGCCCATAGTGGCCTTATTCATAGATAACCGTTTCCACCCCAGAAAAACACAGGGTCATTAAAGAGTGTTCCTTCCTTCCTTCCTTCCTTCGATTTTCCCCTGTTCCTCTTGTTCTTCAGCGGCCTGCTCTGCTGAGGTTTTCCATTCCATTACATCATTTTAAACTAAACAGTGATATCACTGGGCCTCTAGGGTCTCTGAAAGGTTATCTTTCATGCGTAGACACACTAAGGCACACACTACAGAAAACTTTTTCGCACATTTCCAGCTGATAAAATTGTTGTATAATAAACAGAAGTCAACAAGGGAAAGTCAAATTTTCTTTGATATTGTCCAGACATGTTTGGGATTTTAAAAACTAGGCTCATCCCACCACTCCCACTTCTTTTTTATTCTTTATAAATCTCCAAATAGATGATTAATGCCACGTCAGCATTCATAATAAAGCCCATCGCTGTCTCTGTGCCAGATCACACATTTTCTGATATGTGGGGGGGGGGGGGTTTCACAGGAGATGACTCTGGTTCGTGCTGAGGGTAGAGCTCTGGTGAACGTTTATGTGGATGCAGCGCCCTCTATAGACCTAAACCAGACCATGTCGGAGATCAGACAACAATATGAGGCTGTGACTGAGAAAAAACGCAAAAAGCTGGAGTCCTGGCATGAAACCAGGGTGAAGTTAAAACCAGTATTATTTTGCTATCTTGAGTACATGCACTTTTAATAATATATATATTTATGCCTAACAACTTTACAACATTTCTAACTTCAAAATGTATCCACGGCAAGTTATCATGAATTAAAATGTATTCTTTTCATCTTTTAAATGCTTAATTTGAATGTGAATACCTTTACTTTCACTCAGGTCTTCTAGATCGTTTGTCTTAGTTTCCACTAAGTAACATTTTGACGTTATTTTACTCAAGTATTAGGTGTTAGACTGTTGAAAATAACTGATTTGGTGCGGTTGAGTTTTCCTTTTTAATCACATAGACTTAGTCGTTCTTCTATGATTAACAGGACAAAATATTGTTTTATAGTAGGATGCATGTGATGTTATAGTTGTTTTTGTTGGCTGCAGACGGCCACCGTGCAAAAGGAGGAGGTCACACAAAATCTTCAGAACAGCAGAACAAAGGTGAAGCAATTGATAAACGCTTTCCAAAGTCTACAGATTGAACTGCACACTCATCAGAGCATGGTAAACCTGCACAACACTACAGTAACACATTTATTTGTAATGCAAAACTTGCTTTTCTATGCTCTCAGCACCTCATAGAGTAGTAGGCTGAGGGAAGAAGCATTGCATTAAAATATCCTAAGTCTGTGGCAACATGTCTTGGCAGGAGGTGTTGTGCCAGGCTGTTTTTGCTCCAGCCTCACACCCTCTAATTCACCAACCAGTGCTCTGCCAGCTTTGAGTTTTAAGGGGAAATGTTCTGTAATTTCCCTATACATTTAAAAGAACAAGAGATAGTCTGTTTAAATAGTAAAAATGTTTAATTCAATCCCACTGCTCCAAATAACAATCAGTGGGTGTGCACAGTAACATATATATATACTAAACAAATATTATGTAAATATATAAGGTATTTTGTATTATATATGTGTGTGTGTGTGTACATGTGTGTATCTGGTTCCGTGGTATATTTATGTATATATAATGCCTGTACACAGAGGTCAGTCCTTGACGGTGAACTGGAGGAAACACAGGCCCATTATGGGAAGCAGCTGGCTAAGCTTCAGACCACTGTGACTAGCCTGGAGGACCATCTTTGTCAACTTTATGCTAACATTGCCAACAACAAGCGAGAGTACGAATCGCTTCTGGACATCAAGACCAAACTAGAGCGTGAGATTGCAGAGTACAGAAGACTGCTAAATGAAGATGACAGGTGATGCTCAAGATGCTCTTTCGTGTTGAATCTTGTTGAAGTAAACTTGCCATTTAGAGAATGTTGAATTTGAAGTTAAAAAGGGTACTTCTTACGCTTTATTGTTTTACTGACACCAATCCTCTCTTCCTCACTCTTTACAGGGAGGCCAACAGTAAGTAATACCTATATTTTTTAAATATATATTTTGTATATTAAATAAACAACACTATTAAGCGTTGTGCATTGCTAATTAGCCATATCTCTTTGATTGTTTTTAGAAATGGTCACTAAAACTATCACAGTGGTTGAAACCATCGTGGATGGAAAAATTGTGGAGAGCAGCGAGAGTGTGGCTGTAAATGAGAAAGACAACTGATCTGCTTAAAAATCAGCTGTGGAGGCTGGCCCTGGGCATGGGCAGTTTAGGCATATGCTAAGGGCACGCCGATCCCTAGGTGTGACAATTATTGTATGTATGTATGTATGTATATATATATATATATATATATATATACATAATTGGGCTTATTAAGATTTTACAACAGGTTTCTCAGTTTAATTTGTGGTGATAACGTTAGAAAGGGCTATAGTTTAGTATAACAGCGCTGCCATCTACTGGAAATTGAACACTTTTGATTAATAAGGTTAATTGTCAATAATTAAATAACAAAAATAACAAATACTGTTACAAATGGAATGTCCACCGTCCTCCAACTTATCGTATAGGTCATTTGTACAAATACAGTATGTTGACGTAGCGCGTTGTTGTGGTAGCTCAGTTTAAGGAATGATGCAATAGAAAAAAAAGATGAGAT
Source organism: Enteromius anoplus (assembly GCA_032359395.1). Lineage (NCBI taxonomy): Eukaryota > Metazoa > Chordata > Actinopteri > Cypriniformes > Cyprinidae > Enteromius > Enteromius anoplus. The sequence continues at coordinate 16,640,159 of JAUMHG010000051.1, read as the reverse complement.
CATATAATCATGGGTTCTAATGGATACTATGCATGTGCTCGTTAAACCCTTTAGAAAGCCTCATGTTTTTAAATCAATTTTGTAACGGGTAGGTTTAGGGTGGGGTTGTGTGGTCTTACAAATCAATTGCAGTGTTTACAATAAAAATATAAAAACAAGTTTAATACAGTGATTAATGGTGGAATGGGCTGTGAGGGCAAGGAATCTGGCCAGGGCCAGCCCTGTGTGGACACCACATGTTTTACTAATTCCTCCTGGTTTAGACCTCTGTAAAGCACACTTACACAGTTAATGAAGCAACTGAAAGTTGGTAGATTATGAACACTATCATCTGAATGTGTATTTTTTGTTTTCTGATTTTTAACTTTCTGTTAAATGACGATCACATATGATATACTGAAAGCACAAACCTCAAAATGTATCACCAACCTTTCAGAAACAATGCATGTAAAACCAATAAACAGATTTGACACGAGGCAAACCACGATCATGTTTCTGCAGCATCACTGATTTTATTCTCAAACAGTGGATAACAGTGAAAACTGTCGTGTTTGGTGTTTATTTTGTAGAACTTGACACCACTTGCCCATCAACAATGTCTTCCTCAATGGTCTTGACTGTGATGGATTTGGAAGTGATCTTTCCTCCTCCTCCTCCTCCACCAGTAGTGGTGATGCTGACGAAAGACGAAAAAATGTTAATATACAGTATATTCAGAAATGGCAATTTTACAACATTACTATCAGTCTTCCAACATCTCCTACCTGCTTGCTCCTCCATCTAGCAGTCTCCTGTACTCCGCGATCTCCATCTCCAGCCTTGTCTTGATGTCCAACAGCATTTTGTACTCCTGAGATTGCCTATCCATGTCAGCTCTGAGCTGAACGATCTGCTTCTCCAGACTTGATACGTGAGCCTGTAGTTGAGTCAGCTGCATGGAGTAACGCGCTTCCGTGTCTGCAAGAGTTCCCTCAAGAGACGCTTTCTGCGGAATAGAGAGAAGGTGATATTTATTAGCACAGACTGGAATATGTTACATAAACAACGGTAGAAGTTCAATCAGCTTGCTGGAAAAAAACAACCCAGCCTAAGATGGAATTGCTGTTCGTATCAGGCTCCAAGCATTGTCAGGATTATCTAGTTTGCTTGTTTCAGATGGATTTGGGAACTTATACAAATATTTACAAGCAGAATACCAGCTTGGAGACCAATTAAACAAGCCAGGGCTTAAATTCTTGGTATAAATGGATCCGAAAACACTTACTTTACTGAGTTCAGATTGTAACTCGATCTCCAGACCTTGAAGGGTGCGTCTAAGCTCAGTGATTTCAGATTTGGTCACTTGGAGGGTCTCTGTACTGGCCACAACCTCCTTAGTCAGTGTCTCTGACTGCAGATAAAAAACAATCAGAGTTTAGTTAAGCCTCACCAAAGACCAAAACTTGGCTAGTTTTAAGCTCTGTTCTACCTTAGTTTGGAACCAGGCCTCTAGGTCGCGCTGGTTTTTGGCAGCGACTCCCTCGTACTGCTCACGGATCTCGGCCATCACACGGCTCAGGTCCTCTTGAGGAGCTGCGTCTACCTCTACGTTCACTGAACCAGTCATCTGACTGCGCATGGCTGCCAGTTCCTACAAAGAGGAGAAGCACTTGAGATGATGTATGTCCCCTGAGGTGCATACCTAAATTTATAGCGCTTATCAGCATCATATTTAACCGCCTTGTCAGTTCATTTTATGGCAAGGTCAGAGGAACGTGTGTTGTGGCATGATTAAAAGATCTTGCATGTAGATGACAATCAAACAGCATGATTGAGTTAGACAGGTTCTTACCTCCTCATGGTTCTTCTTGAGGAAGATAAGCTCCTCCTTTAAGCCTTCAATCTGCATCTCCAGGTCGGATCTTGCCAATGTCAACTCATCAAGGAGCCTCTTCAGCCCAGCAATATCTGCTTCCACAGACTGGCGCATGGACAGCTCGTTCTCATACCTGAATAAATCAGAACAGAGCAGCTTATTAGCAACTTTTCCCTTATGTATAAGGATTGCATGCACTGTAGGGTTAGCATTTACTTGGTCTTGAAGTCATCAGCGGCCAATTTTGCGTTGTCGATGGCAAGGTAGACTCCCCCATTGACACGGGTGGCATCTTGGATCTGTCAGAGACAAATAATGCTGTTTTTGCAAATGTAAATGCAAGCCTCCTAATATGCACTCTCAAGATCCACATGCAAATATAGTTTGTTGCACTCATAACAGTACATGACAGAAATCCTTGGCTTTGTTTCAGTCACAAAACTCAATGAGAACATGACCACACCCTTAATCTTGCAGCTATGAAAACCGTATCTTGCAGACAAGATGTTTACAGTAGCAGTACCTTATCTTGCAGGTCGCTGATTGTGGCATGGTAGGCAGAGTAATCTCTTGCAGAAGGTGAGGTTTTGTTCTCCAGAAACTGTCTGATCTTCAGCTCGAGATCCGCGTTGGCCTTCTCCAGCGAGCGCACCTTCTCCAGGTAAGTTGCCAGACGGTCATTTAGGTTCTGCATGGTCGCCTTCTCATTGACAGTCACGTTGTGGTCCATATCACCTCCTCCAAAGCCTCCTCCAGCTCCACCACCAAAACTGAACCCTGCTCCACCACCAGAGCCACCACCAAAGCCGAAGCCGCCTCCGCCTCCACCAGCTGAAAAGCTGCTAACCCCGGTGGAGATACGGACCCCACGGCCTCCTGCACCACCATACACACTCCCAGCACGCATGGCGCTTATGCGCCCACCCCCTCCGCTGCCAATCATGGATGAACGAGACATGGCTCCCATAGAAGGACCCCGCATGGAGCTTCCACCGAAGCCCCCTCCAGAAGACATGAAACTTTGGCTGCTATAGGACGTCATAGCTGGGGTGCCGAGGAGACTGTCTTTTTGCTGGAAGGAGATGGAATGTGGTGCACAGACGAGGCTGATTGATTTTTATATGTTTGTGGGATGAGGTAATGGGTGGGTGGAGGTAGAGATGGAGGAGGGGGTGAGGGGAGAATATGAACTAAAAGTTCACTCTCCGCCCAACACATGCCTAGAGGCAGAGGATCTGGCAGGTGAAATGACATGAATTGTTGGAATGAGCTCCGAGTGAGAGCTCATAGCCCAGGGATACGTGCAAAATGCAAGAAATACTGAGACATATGCTCATCTTATCTCTTAATACGAATGCATATATTACCTTCAATAGTTTTCACAAGACGTGATTGTGTTAATGTGTAAGACTTGATTTTCCCATGCATGTGTGCGTAGGGTCTCATGTTACTGCCATAAGGTCTGTGTTACAGGCTTCATAACTTGCTCGCTGACAGGATGACCTGCGCCTGCCAGCGGGGTTTCCAAAGCAACCGAGTGCTGGATGTGATAAACACATATAAACATCGAGCTAAAACCACACAGTGAAATGGGCTCTTGTGCATGGAATGCTGCCAGCTTCCCCAGAACAGACCTCCCTTTGTCTTTTCAAACATGAACAGAACAAAAAACAAAACAAACAAAAAAACACACAAGAGGGAGAAACATTTTCCAAAGTGAACTTTTAAATTGCTCAAGAGCCATCTGGAGACGTACTAGCATGGTGCCGATCATCTTGCGTAACAGGCTTTTTCTGAGAGCTTTAGCCATGACTCAGTTATGTGTCTCCAAAAACTTGAGTATTATCTTATGTGCAAGAAAGCTTAAACTGAGAGCTGAAGCTCCATGCAATTCAGCTACTTAGTTTCTATCAGGAGTGCCAATGAAAAGGCTGTTGCATTAAGATATACATAAGTAGCATAATTGCTAGTATGAACACATTTACAAAGGTTACAAAGCCCTTGTACAGTATATCTGTCATTACACAATCAATGAAAACAATGTGTTTAGCGAATTGAGTGAAGGTGATATATCAAGTGATTAATTGCGTGAGTGAGAGTGAATGTGCCTGCGGTTATAAGGTGTAGAATGATGTGAATTTTGAGAGATGCTGAATGACAAGATTTATTTGATCCATATACGATGCTTCCAAACAGGCTCTTACTTGCTCTATTTTTAATCACAAATTCAGAGAATTTTCCTGGATTAAAAGATCACTTTGTTAATGCAGGACCATGAGCGTCTTGATTTCAAGGACGTTTATACATGCTTTTGTAAACAAGCCATGCGTTAATATTTAATGAGTCCTTGTCAGCATTTTACTTTCGCTGTGAGATTTTACTACTAATAGAAGAGGCAAACTGCAAATATGCAAACCACTAAGAGATGGAAGGAAAACTTTTATTTTAAAATTATCTGCTTTTGCTTATAAAAACGTTACCCACGAAACATTTGCGTACAAACATTTTGCGTTCGCTCCCGAAAGTATGGTAGAAACTTTAAATTTGCTTACAAAAAACGTTGTAATATAGATTTCTGCCCCCCGGCTTTAAATTATTTTATGTAACAAATATAGGGGCACTGATAAAATATGAAATGGGAAGAAAATGATACGTAAAAGAATTAAAGAGAATATTTGCAAGCAAACACATGCAAAATGTGTAGTTTATCAGGGTGAATGCAAAAAAAGTATAGAATTTAAATATACAAATTTTAATAAATTAGAAAAAAAATATTCGTTTGGTAGCACTTTATTTTATCGTTAGACATATTAGTTGCTAATTAGCATGCATATTACTAGAATATTAGACATGTATTAGCATTAATTAAGCACATATTAATGTGTTAGTCCACCCAAAAATTAAAATTCTGTCATTAATTACTCACCCTCAGGTCGTTCCAAACCCTTAAGACCTTCGTTCATCTTCATAAGACAAATTAAGATATTTTTGATGATATCAGAGTGCTATCTGTCCCTCCATAGACAGCAACACAAGACGGTCTCAAGTGTTTGGAACGACATGAGGGTGAGTGATTAATGATTGAATTTTCATCTTTGAGTGAACTAACCCTTTAATGCCTTATTCTACATCCATAATCTTACCCAGTACCTGAATTTAACAACTTATAAACTATTAATAAGTCGTAGTTAATAGGCCTCATTACCTCATTTTTCTTTACATTTCACATTTTTTCTACCACCATGTCTCTTATTGGCAGTGCAGAGTTTTTCGAGGAATGCATAACTTTTTCAAATCAACGCACTGAAATATGGTAATGTACATAGATGTACTGTAGCACATACTGTACCATATAGATCTACTGTATGGACTTTAATCAAAAAACATATTTCTATATTCAATAATGTTTCCCTTGGACTTTATAACAAGTTTCTTCTAGTTTCTCTACTGAATGTGTAGCAGAAGCTCAGTGTGTTTCTTTGTACTGGGTGTGGCACAATCCTAAATTTGATTCATATTTTAGATAGCAGCATCACTAATATCATCACATCATGCTCTTTTTACATTTTGCTGTCTGTAATCACAAGCGCAAAATAGTCCTTATCTGAATGATATGATCTTACACAAAATAATACTTCATATATAATACATCATCATTGATATCTAAAGGAAGAAAAGCAAGTACATTCTTTACTGGTCATATAGGGGGCAGAAACTTGAATAAACAGTCACTGTTTCAAAGACAATGAAAACACTGTCAATACACATAGAAGAGTTCATCCGAAACTCAAACTTTAAAGATTGAACTGGTTTTTCTTGTCTTGTAGCAGCAATGCATAGTAGTAAAATTAAATAAGTGCAGAGACTAAAAGAACAATATAGTTTTTTACCGGCCCCTATAACCTGTTTTGTTTAAAAAAGTACTTTAAAGTCTATATGCTTAAAAGTAGCCAAAGCTTACGTGCACAATGTGATTAAATGATAAATATATAAATATTAAATATTTTACTGTAAAAAGAATTCAGATTTGCTTTTCCTGTTTCTCAAATTTAATTTAGATCTCGATACACTTAAAAAACAGCACCAAGGCATTAAAATCTCTTACCATTGGCAGGTGATTTGTTGCACTAACGTATTAAAATGAATGAAAAATAGATAAATTTAAATTGCATGGATATAATCTGTATATAAAGTAATTCCTATTTAAAACACATTAAAAAAGTTAGTATGTGATTGTCAAAGATATCTTGTTGATAATCTGTTGGCTGATTAATAAGAGTTTTCATTTTATTTGTATCTGAGGCAGTGATGAGGATAGTAGATCTTTGAACAGTTCAAATATCTCTTCTAAGAGTGTAAGGAATATGAGCCTCTTTCTGCCCTGCCCTGAATGAAGCACCAGCGCCTAGAATTACACCTATCTAGGATTCGAAGGTTTGAATGACATCTCTGTCTTTTGTTGAGGTATCCACCCTGTTTTCGCCTGCAGGATCCCGGTATATGACTCACCACGGTCTCAAGCTTCCTGTTTTGTTCACCCAGCAAAGTTCATGCCAAAACTCGTTGTTCTTAGCAGCACTGGCAAACATCTGTGCAAGTTCATTTCGAATCAAATCCGTGCTCCAAAGACTTTGTCATCTTCAGGGTTGAATCACACACATTGTGGCTATTGGGAATGGCATGAAAGGTATAATCTTCTTACACCATAGAAAATTGCAAGAGCACTTTCGTGTCACGCTTTCATACTGGGATCCTTATCTGTAAATATATGACATTAATGCAGGCACAAATGAGTCCCTAAGGCGGCATGAATATTGAATAAAATATGAATTGGGAGGAACATTTTTAGAGTTTAATTGCAAGCATTTGTCATCCTCTCGCAAAAGTGCTGCAGAAAATAACTTTGCATTCTCTTATAAAACATTTGTGTTGAGAACGCAAAAGTTTTAATTATGTTTTTTTCCTATATATTAATTTAACCTTAGCCATATCCCCTTAAGGACACAACACAGGTGACTGTTTAAATGTAAATGTCATAGATTCTAAATGGCATAGATCTATAGAGATGTGGCCAGTTGTAAGTCAATACCTGTTCACCACACCCTTATATCTGCTTTTGAGGATTTAAACTAATGGAACATGGTTTAAAAGGTTTGATCAATGGCAAACTAGTCTCGCGTATCCAGACCCTCAGATTGATGGCTGAAGGTCTGGACTTCATAGCCGCTTACTTTGGCAAGGCCCGCCCATAATGCCGTTTGACTGACATGTCAAACA
>JAUMHG010000051.1:16615956-16632946 GCA_032359395.1 Enteromius anoplus | reverse complement strand
GTGTTTCCAGAAAAGTGTACCGTATGCATCAGACGTTCAGCCAACGCTCCGTGGGCGTGACGTCTGAGGCTGAGACTCATGGCAAACCATTTTAGCATTTAATCTATAAACCATTCTAGTGTCTGGTTTTATGCTTATTTTTTAGGTACTAGTGTCTTTTGTACAGTAAATTTAATTGTAAACGAATTGTAAAAAAAAATATGTAGAGTAGTTATTAGTCACTACTGAAATAAATACTAGTATCTAACAAATAAGTACTACTGTCTAATAAATAACAACCCTGTTGAAAAACCATATACTGGTTAGGTGTTTTGAAGATGGGATGCGGGTTTAAGCTGGTCCTTTGCATAAACCAGCACATGACCAGCATATGACCAGCATCCCAGCTTCAAAACACACCTAACCAGTAAATGCAGTTTTTTTCAACAGGGAAATAAGTATACCAGTACTATAAAATATAGATCTTTGTATGTTATAGGAAGTCATTCAAATATCCTGCAAGTTTCATAGCTTAAGACATCCTCATTATAACAAAAAAAAAAAACATTTATTTAACCCCCAAAATCAACCTCCAAAATGGCTCGTTTTAGATGCGAGGGGAATTGTGACATCACCTGGGCACAAACATTTCCATAAAAACTTCCTCCAGAGCAAGACATTTAGGAATAGTCATCGTCTCACCATATGGATTAGGGTTAGGGTTAGCTAAACGGCTGACTCTATTAAGCTGAATGCAAGAGTGTTGCAGTGCTACTACAGCGCTACTTATCTACATAGTAGTATAGTGTCTTATCTACACTGGATACCGTACACAGTCCATGTGCTTTGTACTTTGATGGGTTTGGTTTAAATAGCTAATTCACATGCAGAATCAGATCAGAAGGATTGAGCGTGTCCTCCAACAAAAAATGACCCTATAGGTCGTTTTTGCAAGCACCTTATTACAAACTAAATTTACATTGTAAAGATAAGATAAAAATAATGACAATATTGTGTTGCATCTGTCGTCATGAAACGTACAGTATGACTGTCAATGTGTGTTTATTTAAATGCAGTGTGTGGACTTTTTACACACAATCTCACATTAATTTGTACATGTTTTACTAGGTGTAATTCATACGAATGACCACACTTAACTAACTCCTAAATCTACCCCTAACAGAAAATGTGAAAATCAAGATTTTGTCATGCAAAAACATTTTATAAGCACATGCATTCTCTGGGAACCCATGATCACATGATTACATATCAGTGTTTACATAAATCAATGCACTAACTAAGCAACAGGAAACCTGAAACAAAACACAGATAAAAGAGTACAAACAATTAATACGAAAATGTCCTGTTGCCTAAAGAGGCCCAATTGTAGTATACGGAGCTGATGGGTTTCAGGGATTTGGACAAATGACCTATACAAGATTCTTGGTTGGAGGACAAGTTGGAGCGATTCCAGCGTAAGGAAGAAGTGGATAGTCTACTTTTATCCGGAATCTTGTCTGAGGATTGATCTGAACACTTTGTTTTGTAAATGGAGAGGTCACAAAGAAACCTTTGTTGAAAGATGATCCGAATGATGTTGAAAGATCTGATGTGAACCGCATAACATTGTGAGTAAATGATTTCATAATGCTTTGCCTGGAAAAAACTTTTATTTTGATCATGTTGTCAAAACACTCACATGCAGTAACGAAACTGTTTCATGTGCAATAACGTTAGCCTATCTTAAAGGGGTCATATGGTGGTACATGTACTTTTTTAAGCTGTTTGGACTGATATGTGTGTTGGGAGTGTGAGTACACAACCACCCTACAATGATAAAGATCCACCAGTATTTTTATTAAATTAAAAGAAGAATAAGTTGCCCCTTCTGAAATCAAGCCATTCTCAAATGCATGTCGGTGTGGCGTCACACGACAGAGGCCACTCCCACAATAGTTTATTGACAGCAGCATGTCACACAGACTGGATTGTGCTGCGTCCGAAATCGCTTACTTCCCTACAATATAGTACGCGAAAAACAGTATGCAAGGCGAGTAGTATGTCCGAATTCATAGCATTCGAAATTAAGTAGGTGAGTAGTACCCGGGTGACCTAACGTTACTGCTTCCGGCCGAATTCTGTAGTAGGCATACCATGAACACTTTCCTATCCCATTAGGCTCCGGGAGAGGGGGCGTCATATTCGAAAAATGGCGGAAAAATACATTGTTTATTGTGATTAAATTACACTTGTTTAACCCAATCTAAATAAATGGATGACTTATTGAAAGTTAAAATTTTCGCACTGTTGTGATGACGCGTGACAAGTGCAACATCAATATGGGGATGTAGTACGTCCGAGGTCCATTCATACTGCCCCCATTCATACTGTATAGAACGTACTGTTTTAATGGTCGGGTAGTATGTTCGGTTTTAAATGTAGTACCTACTTAAGCAGTATGCGATTTCGGACGCAGCGCAGGTGTCTTACCTCAGACCTGCCCTGAGTGAGCCGTCATCAGACCGAGACGCAGACACAAGCAAGACTCCTAAGAGATCGAGGTGTTTTGTTGTCGAATGTATTAATGAACATAGCAGTAGTGATTTACTCAGGACACCTGAGTGACTGAAGACGCAGAAGATTAACGTTACGTTTGGTTCTGAAGGAAAACGCGCCCTTGATCAACCAAAATGCGTTTATGTTCGCTGGAATCATTCATGATCCAGCCTCACCTACAGAAGCAGTGAGTATAATGTCTTTTAATGAATCTTTGCAAATCGCCTTTCCTTATAATGAGCTAATTAGCAAGTTTCACTATGAATACGTCTAAAAAAAGATCCTCAGAGGGGCGGGGTCAGCGGAGCTGGTGAAGATTTAAAGGGGAAGTACACAGAACAGAGTGATTTCTGAAGAAGGGTAAAATGAGCGTTGAGAAATTTTAAAGAAACCTATATTACAAACTTTCCATTAAGATGCTAAAGCATCATATTAGCTTGTGAAAAATGCCTTTGTTTGACCCCTTTAACAGTGGCAAATTACTGCCAAGCCTTAAAGGACCTGTCCCTTTAAAACAGACAATTTTAGAGAGAGGTTCAGAATGGAAGTTGAAAATATACATTTTTTCCACATATTTATGTTTTTTGTGTGTGTGAAAAAAATCTTTAGGGGTACTCCTTCTCAAAATGAAAATAACATATGCAGAGAGACACAGAGGAGATGAACTGTTGAATTAAAGTCATTCTTTTTATTTTCTTCGCATACAAAAAGGATTCTCTTTGCTTCATAAAGTTCAGATTGAACCATTGACGCAGAAAGACTATTTCTGACAATGTCAAGGCACTGGTTTTTGTGAGGCTGTTTTAGTTGACAGCATCTGGCTCCCAGTCAATGTTCAATTTCATCCCAAAGGCGATCAATGTGGTTCAGGTGTGGGACTGGGCTTTGTGCTGGCGGAAAAGCTCTTCTTGACTTGAGAGATATTGCTTTGTGAATATTGATAGTTGGAAGCACTGAATGACACTGTATTTTTTCTATTAAGATTTGTTTTTCCTTGAATTAAAAGCTTAACTCCAACTGTTAATTAAAAGGGGGTGTCCACAAAATCTTGGTAGGTCAAATGCAAAATAAAGACATGGCTTTACACACCTTCTGTGATAATTGGTCTCAGACTTTACATTTCTCATGATCTGACCATGTTTTGTCAAGGATTTAACCTGTCATGCAGAAGCACAGCTCATGCTAGAATCATGGGTGGATTCTCCAATCTGTTGTTAAGAGGATTATCCATTCAGAAGCATGATTGAAGAGCTTATGATTTATAAATAGTTTACTCAAAAGTTGTTACTTTTCCAGTTTTCTAGGGCCCCAAAATAGGTAAGATAAATAAATAAAGTGACAAAAAAGGAATGAAATAATAAATGAAATATTCAGCATGATTTAAGAAATCAAATTTAATGAAACTGTCAGTGACTGAAAATGACTTAATGTAAATATTCTAGTGAAATAACTAGACTGCAATAACTGCAAAAATAGTTAAGTTGAGTGAATAAAGATTTTATAATTTAACTATTTCTATACAATAAATTCAATAAATATATTTAAAATATTGAATATATGCTGTTCTTTTGATCCCAAAAAGTGTAGCATTTTTTCTAAAAAAACATGAATCAGTAAAACATTTATAATATAAAACATATTTCTTGACTCCAAATTATATTAAAATGGATTTTGAAGAATTGTGTTACACTGAAGAGTGAGTAATGATGAAAATTCAGCTTAACCATCACAATAGATTACATCTTAAAATGTTTCTAAAAAAAAATCTTACATTTTTCGCTAAAATAAATGCCTTCTTTTTAAAAAAAAATCATAATTATTCAACTTCTAACTTTTAGTGTATAATCATTGCAAATATAACTATATTAATAAGACTCAAAGTTTCCTCAGAAAATATAATCCCAGCAGTGTAATGGAGAATAAAAGAAAAAGAGAGAGAGAGAGAGAGAGAGAGAGAAAGTGACCGGAGATGTGTCTAAATAAACTGCTGGAACAGTGCCCAGTCCTGTGGTGTGTATTCTGTAAATACTGTTTATTCTGTTGTATTACCTACACAAATATGGATTCACAGAACCATACTGATTGATTTTCTTTCTGAACTGAGTGATCTTTGAGAGCTATGAGAAAATTCCTTGACTGCATAGATCATGTTGGTTTGTGTGAGGCAGAGCAGCTGTGTTGATAGTGGATCTGTCATGGGTGTGAGAGCGTGAATGAGCTTGACAAAACTCGTTTTCGCTGGTGACTCATTAATTAACCTGATGCCATCTCAGAGCTTTTTAGCCAGGGACTTGAAAATAGTGAATCCGTGCTCTTAATTATGTTTGTTAAGTGATTCAAATAAAGAACTGAGGTCTTTTCAAAATGTTAACCTTAAGACTTTATTCTTTTTGTCAACCATTCAGTTCAATGTGAAAGAAAGAAAGAAAGAAAGAAAGAAAACCGGAAGAGACATCTTGCCTCTAATATCTGTCTACACCCAGATTATATAACAAAATAAAGAAGGCCAGGGCCAAACATGCACAAAATATGAGTTAAGAAACTCAGTGATGTTTTTAAAGTTAAAGTTTAAACATGTAAGTTAAATAATAGTCATGTAGTATGGATCCCTGTAAATGACACGCAGGAAAATAAAAAGTAGGGCATAGCTTAAATACTACATTGAAATACACTAGTCATTTTTTTGATACAAGAAACATATGTATGTGCACTAACTAATAATACAATTTACATATCTCTGTTACTTACGTTGTTTGTTGTTGCTGTGGTTCCAATTCTTTTAGATGTCATGCATCATACAGTATGTATTCAAAAAGCAAATGTATATTCTTAATTTTTGCAGAGAACTAGACAACTATTGAACTATAATTATATTCAGCGTATATTTTACTTAAATACATTAATCAGCAAAGGAGGCAAGAAGGGTCTTAAACCAAACATTAATGAAAAGTTACAATTTCCATAATAAAATCACATGTTGGATTTTTATTTCAATATCCTAGAGTGCACAATTTACTTAAAGGGGTCATGGGATGCAATTCCTTTCACTTCAGAGTGTTACAAGCTTTTAGCTTTGACTTGTCCACACCCCCTAAAGCGACTCATTTACTGTAAACACGCCCCCACTTTTCTGCATCACAGAGTGGGTTTATTTTTTTTTTTACACCACCCAAATGTTCACACAAAGAAAAAAGCCGGAGCTATTGTTGGATGCGCTGTGTGTCATTCTGAAAGGGAAACTACTTTATTTTTCCTTCAAAAAAGAGGACATAACTAGAAAACGTAACCTATTCAATCGAGCATCTGCATGCAAGCTTTCTGTTGCAAAAAATTGCAGACACTGTGAAAAACTATGTCTGATCCATCTAACATTTTGTAAAACGAGTGAATGAGAGATTTAATCTGCACATGCTCAGTAGGATTCTCTCTCTGATTGAGAAAAATAAGCACAATCATTTCACCTCAGTAGTTTTTAAGAACATTCTGAAAATGTAAAACATTTAAAAAAAACTGCCCATAGTGGGGTTTGATTTTTCAGATGATTTGTTTTTCAGTGTTATACTGTATTTCCCCTGAATTCAGACCTGCACTGTAAAAAAATTGTAAAATTTACGGTACAAAACTGGCAGCTGTGGTTGCCGGAATGTGACTGTACAAAATATGTTAAAAACGTTTTAGGTTTTACAGTATAGAAGGTGCTCAGTGTCATTCACGCAAACACTAAACACCATCATGGTCTCATTCAACTGAAATTCCTTTAACAACATTACATGTGGCACACAACCCTAATAAACATAACTGTTAAGAGAGTTTTTTCAAAGAAAAAACATCAAATTCAAACAAAATTTGAAATGCAACGCAGGGAATTCTGGGAAAAATTACGTATTTTCCCTGTAAATTTAACAGGAATTTACCTTTAATCATTTAACAGTTTTTTCCCACAGCATTTTCACAGTTTTTTTGCTGTTACAATCATAGCCATTTTTTACAGTGTGGAAACCTGGTTCAGCTCCATCACAATATTGTATTTTAACAACAGCTTTTAAACATCATTTAACCATCAGTCAAACCATTGTATTATCCTCTGGGCTTACTTTGGATTTGTGTTGTAATTTAAGAAAAACAAATTATAAAAATGTTTAGCACAAATATGCATTAGTCAAGCTCGGCCTCTTAAGCGGTTCTTATTGCTTAATATGTGATTACTCAATATGCCATTAACAGTAAGCTTACATGACAATGTATTTTAATGTTTTAATGTTGGGATTTTTATCCGTTTTTTAAAATTCTGATTATATAATACAAATTTCGTAAAGGGATAGTTCTGCCAAAAATGACATTTTGGGTCACACTTTATTTTGAGGTCCAATTCTTGCTATTAGCAAACAAACAAGCTATTAAAAAATAAAAAAAAAACTTTTGCTAAACTCCTAATTGGCTGGTTATTAATAGTTGGTAATGTAGTTGTTAAGTTTAGGTGTTGTCTAACATTAGGGATGTAGAATATGGCCATGCATAATAAGTGTTTTATAAGTACTACTAAATAGCCAATATGTTAACAATAAGCATGCTAATAAGCAACTATAGTTATTATTAAGTATTGGCCCCTAGACTAAAGTGTAAACAACACAAAAGAAGATACCCAAACAATTTCTGCTCCTCGTTTACTTCATTGTATTTCTTTCCATGAAAATCCTAGCCTGACATAGTCAACCAACAAACAGGATTAGGCTATTTATCTTAAAATATTTATTAGTAACAGTTTTTTTATGGTATGGCAACATCCATTCAAAACAAAACTGTAATATATATTTTTTTTTTTCAGTTCAACTTTATGCTCTCTTAATTGTGATTCTGTGATTTCCATCTATACAAATTTAGCATTTGATATAGGCTTATGATAGGTATATGAATATACATGACAGGAATGGCATGTATGACTACGACATCATGCACGTCCTGGTGTTGCTGAGTTCTACATGTACCCTGAAACAACATTTTAATCCAAAATTATAGTTTTGTCCATATCTCTACACCTAAACCTAACCTTACCCATGAGTAATGTATAAAATCATATTTAAATAAAGATGACTGACACTGATGTACAAGCACTAAGCACTGATTGTAAGCCTAAACTTCACAAAAACTATAAACTGGTTCTTCCAATCTGATTGGCTAATTACAATGTTGTTCCAGTGTCAACAAAGACGTCGAACTCAGCAAAATCAGGTTCTAGAACGTACTCTGACATCTAGAGGCCAGTATCCCGCGTTCACAGAGATTTAGATATGCAGAGTACATATCTATTTTTAAATGTTATTTTCTTTTCTTTTTAATTTTAGGCCTATTTACATTATTTATTGTTTTTACTTTGCTTATTTTTTATTTTAATAATTTTTACTTGACTCACTTTCATCTGACTTAACTCTCTCATATTCGTAACTCTCTTACCTGTCATTTTAGCTGTAACCGAACTTTGAATTGTTGTAGCACTGCGCCACCTAGTGGATCGTATCCAGAACACACCTAAAATAATTCTGAAAAAAGTAGCAAACTAGGATCGCTATACTTATACATTTTATTCTTAGAGCAAGAAAAAACACCAGTGCCAACAATCCCAGTTTATTGCCAAAGGATTAATATTGATATTTTAATTTTGCATTACCTACAGTGACAATAAGTACTCTTTTCCCCATACATGTCCTGGCTAAGATATCTTAATTGCCTAATTAGGCTTTTCCTATATTTACGTGCTCTCTAGGGCTGTTAGAAAGTATATATTCGTATTTTTGCATTGATTGGACCATTCTCTAAAGATCCTTCTTTCTCGAGAGCCACATTTGGTTGATTATGTTCAACGCCTGCTTACTATTGACCAAACAATCATTCATTAATTCTCTTCAGCAAGTACCAAAACAACAAATAAAGCTATACCCAGGACATTTGGTAACGTAGAAATCCCAGCCATGGTAAAAGAGAACATATGGTCACCCTAGCATTAAAATGTGTATATAAACTGTAGTTTACATGTAAGACTGTTTTGCTTTATCTCCTCAACTAATTTCTTGGACTTTCTCCTCAACAGAAGAAGATACGACTCTGCCATCCACAAGCTCCTCCACAATGACCTTCACTCTGCGCTGGAGGTGAGGGTTATGCTCTATAAGGGTTTACCAAAGAGACACGTATGCATTACTGCCTGGTTTCATCCATTTCTGCACTGCATTTGGCTGAGAATGTCATTTCACTCACCTTCCTCTTCCTCGATCTCCACTGTTTCGGTCACCGTTTCTGTCTCTGTCACGGAAGATTTAGTCATGGAAGATGAAGATGTGCTGATGATAGTCCTACAGGACACACAACGACATACTCTGGGTCTCGTAGCTGGTACAGTGCATAAGATCACCAACTTAAAGGATTAGTTCCCCCAAAAATTTCAATTTGTGTTTTACTCATCTTCGAAGCATCCTTGGTGTGTGTGACTTTGTGATTAAAAACTGTCCAGTCCCCTCCAAGCCTTTCCATGGAAATTTGCGGTCTACTTAGCAAGACATTAAATAAAGTGACCCTCACGCAACTCCAGCCTCCAAAAAAGCCCCCATGTAGCGAATCTATGCATTTTTGTAAAATAAATATTCATATTTCAAACGTAATAGACACTTTTTCTCACTCTGCTGACTTTGGCACATGGAAGAATTCCCGGCGGTTGACTTATGCGGTACATGAGTACAGAGGAGCGCAGATAGAGAAAAAAACTAAATGCTGGTCATGAGTTAGATGCACAAAATGAGGATTCATAAAAAAAAAAAAACAAATATTGGACAATTTCGATATAATTGTAAGACGAGAGGAGATTGGTTTTCCTTTGCTGAGGAAGTGTGAGGGACATTTTAATACAGATGTGCTTACTTTATATGAACGGTATACAGCAAACACCTGCTTATTCCCGCTGAAAGGCTTTGAGGGGCCTGTAGAATTTTGAATATAACTCTGATTAAATGAATCTGAAAGAATTTATGATGCTTTAAAGGTGAGCGAAGCCCAGGCTATTTTTTTCATTTTGGGGTGAACTCACCCTGTAACAAATCTTTTCTACATACGTGTGAGCTTCTCCATCCAGCAGCCTCCTGTACTCAGCGATCTCCATCTCCAGCCTCATCTTGATGTCCAGCAGTATCTGGTACTCTGAAGACTGCTGTTGGATGTTGACATTGAGTCTCTGTAGCTCCTCCTGTAGGTGGTCTATACGCAATTGCAGCTGACTCAGCTGGGCCGCGTAACGCATGCCAACATCAGCCAAACTCTGCTCCAGATTTTGTTTCTGTGCAAAATGAGTATACACAGTACGTAAATGAAAAACCTGAGTTGAAACATCATATTATAAGTCCACTAGCTCAAAGTTCAACAGCATGATTGTGAGCATGAAACTAATACGTAGTAGCTTAGATTTACTTTTTGCTTTACGGCAGCAACAAATGCATACATACATTTATATGAAAATTTGCATTGTTCTAAGGGTAGGTATGGGCATTAAAAAAGCTGCAAACAGGGGAGTGCACCAGTTTCTCAAAAAAAAAAAAAAAAAAAAAACTTTCGTTCTATATAATTAAAAATGTATAAATAAACATAAAAATCGAAACATGAACATACATAGTATACATAGGATAATTATTAAAAAGAAATGTATTTATGCAGTATAAGCACACGTGACACGCGTTCCCGCATCTGAGCACGCGCGCGCTCTCACCAATGTTTGCGGGAGAATACAAATAATCATAATTGATGGACAACTAGGCTCTATCAGGGAAATGACATCAGCGCAACCCGGCGCAGAGAAAGGGGGAAAAACCCCGAGATGAAGCCGTAGGCTAATACGTTTATAATCCTGTGAAACATGTTTGACTGACGTTAGTAGACTAATGATTTCACCAACAACAACAACGCATCTGACTTAACATTGCAGTTTCCATGACGTAAAATGTATTATATAAAAACAACGGGGCAATATATGGTGTATGGCTTAATTATGGTTTAATTGAATAACACTGTAAAAATACATGATATAATACAAAGGGCACCAAAGGCTTAATGATTGCTGTTACAGGACGATCAATCTTTGTTTAATATTGACCAAAGATTTAAATTTAATATCCACTTAATTTACTATAATTTATTTTTTAATTTGTCCACCTTTTTGTAATAGAAATGCTACAGCCTATTTAATTTACTCAACAAAAATTTGGATGTTTATTTTGTGTGATTTCTGAATGCTTAACACCATAAAATCAATCCCACTGTATTAATAAAATCATATTGTTTCTGTCTAGGGCTACAATTGTAATTTAAAAATAATACAAAGTAAATAGAATTTATTTATTTACTTTTATATTAATAGAAAGTTCTATTTTGACCACTTACAGGCTTTGACCCCCTTTTTTTTTTTTTGAGGGATGGGGCACAACAATACTATTCTGCTTAGGGCACCCATTTGGCCAGCAGCGGCCCTGCTGGTAGCATCAACACTCTGATGGGTCACAAATCTGTCAGAATGCCAGAGCTAACTGTTGTGTAATGAAAAATAGGCAGAGATCTTTAGATATGAGAATATACCATTGTGAGAACCCCCTGTAGTTCTATCTCCAGGCTCTGGAAAGTTCTCTTAAGATCACTGAGCTCAGTCTGAGATGTCTTGATTTCAGTATGACTGCTTGTCACCTGAGTTTGCAGAACCTCCGCCTAAAAATTTAGACACAGGTTAAGTAATGAGGAATACATTCAGTCAGAATATCTGTATATTGTATATTTGAGTACAGGTTGTATTACTGTAGAATGAACTTACTGACCATTAAATCTAACCCTGAGATGTATAATTAGAAGTATGGTTCTATGATTTTCATGATGTGTAAAATGGGGACTGAATCCAGTCATAAAAACATACAGGGACTGACACAGATTTAGCCAGTTTTGAGTAAATCAATAGTAAGTACACCTAAATCAACATGCGATATGGACTAAACGTTTGGGTCAGCTTGAAGAAACTGTGGCAGAAATATATTAGCTTAATTAATGTAATGACAGTGCTGCTGCTACTAATAAAATGATCAAAACAGTATTTTTCAAGGAATATTTACCAGACCAAATATTTACCAGAATGTGTTGAGCAGAAAAATGCAAATACATGTTTCTGAGAAAATAGATAATAATACATGATATTTAAAAAAAAAATCATTAATTGACGATGCTTTTGATTATTAACATTTTATGAAAACATTCAAATTAAATCCAGGAAAGTTATGGAAAACACAGAATTTGGTAAAAAATTAAACTGAACCATCGTCCCTTAAATGTTTAATTTTTTTTAACGTTTAATAAAATGCTCTTTAATTGTGTACATGATTTCAAATTAATGAGACATGCTTTTTTGTTTAAAACACGTACTTTAATCATAAAACAAATTGCAATTTGTTTCAATTTGCTACCAATTCGCCAAAAGATAAGATCGTTCTAAATTGCCATGAGAGTATGTTGGCTGACCTTTTGATGTTCCCATAGAGTTAAAATGCTTTTGCTTTAGGAGTTCCTGCCCCTTTAATTGTCTAAGCCAGACAAACACAAAATATTTGAAAGTTTTGCCAGCAGAAAGACTTAATGATTACTTGACTCGCAATCACATTCCTTCTACAAGGTCTATTCTGAAGCGTATCATCAGACAGCTGGAATCTCAATAAGTATCTGGGGATTAACTTTTAAAAAAACAAAACGTTGAGACAATGAATTACATTCCACTTTTTTTATATTTTAAAATCCTGTGACCTTTCAGAGCAATGTTCATCCGCCTCTGCTGGGTCTATCATATTGTTTTCTCAAAGGTGAACATGTCCTACTGGCTCACCTTGCTCTGGAACCATCTTTCAGCCTCTCTGCGGTTTTTCTCAATGAGCATCTCGTACTGCGCTCTCATCTCCTGCAGCTCCTTGTCGATGTCTGACTGAGAGGCACAGTCCATCTCCACATTAACAGAGCCACTTTGCTGCTGCCGCAACAAATGCAGATCCTGTAGAAAAGAAGCATTCACTCTTTCAAAAACTGTTCTTGTGAAATAATTGGTTACATTTGTGAGGGTGCAGTGAAAAGGTACCTCTTCGTGGTTCTTCTTGATGTACAGCAGCTCCTCTTTCAGTCCAGTAAGCTGGTTCTCTAGATCCCCAATGGAGAGTTTGAGCTCTCCCAGAACCCCCCGCAGTCGAGCCGAATCCGCTTCCACGATCATACGCAGGTTGGTTTCCGTCTCAAACCTGCCACAGCCAATTAGAATATGGCATTTTATAAGTCGTCATTTTAAAGATGAAGCAACAAACACTAAAAATGGACCATTCTGTGCAATTCTATACTCAGAATTTGGTTTACTCATCACATACTTCAACTGAAAATCTTCAGCTGCAAACTTGGTGTTGTCCAGCTTCAGATTGAGCCCAGCATTCTCCACAAAACGACTGTTAATCTTTTGGAAAAATGGGAACGTGTGTTTATTTGTAGCAATAGCCAACAATACATTGTATGGGTCAAAATTTTCCATGTTTCTTTCATGCCAAAAATCATTAGGATAAGGACAGATCATGTTCCATGAGGATGTTTTGTAATTTTTCTACCATAAATATATCAAAACTTAATTTGTGATTAGTAATGCATTGCTAAGGACTTTATTTGGACAACTCAAAAAAAAAAAATTTTTTACCCTCAGATTCCAGATTTTCAAATATCTAATAAATCATAGATCAATGGAAAACACAAACTAACACATTTCTTATTTTGTGTAAAGCCGCATGGGGTTTTCTAGTTGTTTAATAATTTCAGTGTATATGTTTACATTTACCTCAAAAACTGTGACAACATGCCCCATAGGTGTGGTACATTTTAACAACTGACTGTATTAACAGTTTAAAATGTTCTCGGATATGCATGTGTTTTATGTAATAACAATAGTTGTCTCATTTTAGATAAATAATATACATTGAAATTAAAAATGTACTAGCCAGAAATGATATTTTACTATGGTAAATTAAATAAATAGTAAAATAAATGTTCATTTATATCTTCAAAGGACTTTTTACTTTTTGCTCACTAGTTTTTCTATATAATGTTAATGTAAAATGTAAACCACATGTGTTTCATCGAACCCTACGTTTCTATGTGCCTTGCAATTCCCTAATTATTCAGCATTTGGTTTTGTGATCCAGGGTCACATATGTCTTTGAAATGAGCATTAACGACATCCTGTCTGCATTAAAACAGAGAAAGTATCACTCTCTTTTCCAGTGATGCTAAACAAAGTGTGAAAGGATTGGTATGTGTGATATTTGAAACACAAAGCGTGGCATAAGGTGAGGCCGTGTTCACCTTATGCCATTCCAGTCATTTAAAGGGTGTGATCTATCAGATGACTGACAGCAGATCTACCTGCGTGCGGAGCTCCGAAATGGTTTTGAAATAGGCACTCATGTCTTTGCTCTGCATCGGCCTCTTGTTGTCACAAAACTCTTTAATTTGCTGCTCAAGTTTCTTGTTGGCCTGCTCCAAAGTGCGCACCTAAAACACACACACAGATTTTCAGAAAATCATTAAAGACTAGGAAGTTCAACACACAAAGATTCAATGATGAATGCAACTTAAAGAAACAGTTCACCCAAAAATTCTGTCATCATTTACTCACCCTCGAGTAGTTCCAAACCTGCATGAATTTCTTTGTTCTACTGAACACAAAGGAAGATTTTTATTTTCTAAAGTTTGTAAACTGACTGTTTTGGGTCACTATTGACTCCCATAGTCATTTTTTTCTGCTATGGGAGTCAGTGGTGACCCAAAACAATCTGGTTACAAACTTTCTTCGAAATATCTTCATTTGTGTTCAGCTGAACAAAGAAACTATACTTGAGGGTGAGTGAACAATGACAGAACTATTCCTTTAATTTTTTACATTTAATCTTACATCTTTTGATTTTAGGAAATATGGAAATATTTAGACTTGACTCAGTTAAGTTATTTAAATAATTTTTTGACTAGGCTTAAATATGTCTTTAATAAAGCCATTATAAATGATTATACGGAAATATGACAATAATTTTATCCACAAGCGGTAATCCAATGTTACTGAACAGTAAAACTTGCAACCTTGCCAAATTTCCATTTTTTTCTTAATTTTAAGAAAAAAATTGAAATTAATAAGAATAATAATTATAATTGATAATCTTAATACATTGGCCCATCTATTACACAAATAGAATATTCTTTCTTATACAGAAAGTAAATATACATTTAAGAATTCAAGATAACATTTATTTAGTAAAATAATTTTATAGTATTATTTTTTTATAAAAGTTAATATATAAATGAAAAATATTTAAGTATATATATATATATATATATATATATATATATGTATGTATGTGTGTGTGTGAGAGAGAGAGATCTGAAAAAGATCTGATTAATTTTTCTACCAATTTCTGTTACAATTATAAGTTAACCAGGTGTGTTACCCTCTCCAGGTAAGATGCCAGGCGGTCATTGAGGTTCTGCATGGTCTGCTTCTCATTGCCATGCAGAGTGACCTCATAACCAGTCGTCGCCAAGGATGAAGTGGACAAAGATCTGGAGATACGGCCACCAAAGCCCCCAGCGCTGCCATAGTTTTGTCCTCCAAAAGACAAAGAGGCCCCTGAACTCCCCACTCCATTCCTGACCAAAGCACCAGAGGAAGACGACCCGAACACACTCTGAGTGGTGAACGTCTTACTGCTGCGACGGACCGACATGACTGAAGAAGAAGATCAGTGCAAGTTAGGATTTCCTTCGATGCGCAAACTGAAGACTAATTGAGACTAAAGAGTGTCTTATATAGCCCTGTTGCATCCCACCCGGTGTCAGATTTCCAGTTCGAGTGAATAGATGGAATGTGAGCGAGACCCGCCTGTGCCCGGACGCAGACTAAAACCATTGACTTCAAACCTGCTATCACACCCTTGACCTTCAAAAACCTGTAAAATGATTTGTGGTTTAGAGAGATTATATCTTTAACTGTTTTGCTATTGTATAAACTGGTTGTTTGTATTGGACGTGTGCCAGTTCAAAACATTAACAGTAGCTTTTATGAAAAGTTATAACTTTTTTAACCATTAATTGTGCACATACATGCAGCAGACATCTTTAAGCCCTTTTCAGATGTTTATTTATTTTGTGGTCTCGCCACAACATTCATCAGGTTTTGCTTTGGCATTTAGGTAATAAGACAAAAATGGTTCTTTTGCAAGCTTGGAACAAAGACACACTCAAATGTCGTGTATTGGAACAATAACCATCAATGGTGAATGGATTCATGTGTCAGAATGAAGTAAAAACACATCTTCTGAGTACTTTTTCCCCCATTAGTAGCCTAATGACATCATCTCTTGAAACTTAGAGATGTAACCTGATCAAACGGATTAGCTGGTAGAGATGACAGAGGAGGATATATCTGTTGACTTTTTAAAAGTGGGTGAATGGTAAAATTCATAGGAAATCAATCATGCTTTCAAACTATTTTGACTTTTACTGTCAAAACTTGCGTGCAAATCCATGAGGCTGGACTCATTTTGAAGAAAATATTTCACCCGGTGGATTTTACTTGTAAAAGCATGTATCCCCTTGGTAGATTTCCAAAATCTGTCACTTTTATGCATCGTTCTTTTGGGTAAGGAAAATCATTTGTCTAGAGTGCAGTTTTAAAAATGCTTTAAATATATTTTTCAAGGTAAAGGTATAATTTGCTGGGGGTTTTTTTATCTTTCCATTTTGCTTAGACGTCTTGATTTTGCAGACACAATCTTTTTAAACATTAATAGTGAAAGCAATTCTGTTCAAATATTTAGTCAAAAAATAAAAATCTTACCCTCCCACAAGTCAGTCCAAACCCATATGACTTTCTTTCTTCCATGGAACGTAAAAGAAAATGTTTTATACAAAGAAGTTCAGTGGTAACCAAAACTGGTTATTGATATTCTTCAGAACATGTTTAAAACAAGGGTGAGTTACCGATGAATGACTTTCTGGTTGTTCTTCATTCTTGTAATTGGGCTTTTAATGTCAGAAATCCAGACATGTTTTACTTAAAGGGACAGTTCACCCAAAAATGAAAATGAACTTGTCTTTTAGGGTGCTTTCACACCTGCCTCATTTAGTTCGGTTGAATCGCACTAGAGTTTGTTTTCCTATTTGGTACGGTTCGTTTGGGCAGGTGTGAATGTAACAATCGCACCCAAATGCGCACCAAAAGCGGACCAAAAAAGCGTACCTCCTTGAAGAGGTGGTCTCGGTACGCTTTCAAACGAACAATGGAGCGGTTCACCTGTGGTGAGAACATGATCCGAACTCGAACAGACCCAACTGCAAAAAGTACTGCGCCTTTTTGGACTAATCCAGCTGC
>JAUMHG010000051.1:16597915-16610313 GCA_032359395.1 Enteromius anoplus | reverse complement strand
TAATTTTAGATCTTTAAGTCCATCTCATGAAAAATCGGAGCAGAAACAAAGGTGTTGCGTTTATATTTTTGTTGAGTTTTATATGTTATATTTTTGTATATAAACAATATAAATATACACAGTACACACATATATATTGTGCAATCAAAAAGTCTTATTTTGGATATGATTAATCCTGATTAATCATTTGACAGCACTGACACACACATATATATATATATATTAGTAGTTTCAAGGTAAAATGGCAGTTTTTTAATATTTAAAGGTAAAATTAATTCAAATTTGTAAAACATTAATAAATAAGTAAATAAATAAAAAAATACTGACAATTTTTCACTTGTGTTCCAATTCATATTTCAATCATATAAAATAAAACAGTCCAGATTAGTAATGCGAATATGTTTATGACACCTACTTTTATGACAATTCAACTAAATTAAACCAGCATTTTTTGAGAATGATCTTACATTAAATTCCCACAATAAAACATAACCTTAGCAAAAAAGTGTTATTTTAAAAACAGATGTGCAATGCATGAGATATGCAGCTTTCTCACCTAAACCTAATCTGTACAGGAGAGGAGACAGGATTAGTAACAAAATGTCCTGATGTTGTTTTGCTACAATATTTTGTTCATGAATGAAACCTAAGGTTAGAGAGAAAGAAAGTAAGTGGATGGAGTTTGACGGATATCCTAGTAAAGGGATTAATGAGCTCATGCCTGACATTTCTTACTTTATGGAGGACGGTATTATAATTGTACAAAGAGCCGGTTCCAGCGCTTCCTGTTACAGATGGAAGGAGGGAAAATGAGCAAGGAAATGCTAAATATTAAGATAAAGGTTATAAACATTTTTGATATGAAGTTAAATGAAAAATTATGGCTGTTGATTTGACATGTTAGACGTGTTAAATCGCCAGCATCTGAGCTGCACGACTAGGATTCAGTTGTGCGCCCGAAAACTCAAGGCGTGAGGGGGAAAAAAATTGTTTTTACATTTATACCCAATGATAATTTAGCAATATCACAAACAAAAGTGCTGGTCTTGTTCCACATATCTCCACAACTGCAAAGTGATATATTGGTACAACGGTTTAACAAGCAGGAAGTTCATATTGTGTTACATTGAACAAACTAACATTTTTGAATGAACCAACACTCATTAAGACCAGAGTCATGTTGCTTTTTCCTTTTTTTTTTGCCTCTGCGCTCACAAACTGAGATAAATCTAGTGACAAAGATGCTACTGTAAGTTGGCAACACTGGTGTTTTGTTTTATGTTACAATGCTAGCATGTAATCAGATTTTAGTCAATTTTCCAGATAATACATAGCACCGCATACATGGTTACATTAACTATATATGTTTTCATATGCTTTAATTTAAACATTGTTTCAGAATGGAATCTTTTAAAAATAAACATATGCATTTTTAATTCAAATAAAAAAATGCAGAGATTACTGTACATCACAATTTGGCCAAGAAATACAGAGTTATTCTCTCAGATGAAAAAAAGAGCATTCTCTTAGATGACTGAAAGTCCTAGAATAAAGACTGTGTGAGCACCAGAGTGGTGGGGTCTTACCTGGTGGAGAAGGAGGAGAGAAGGACGGAGGGATGGAGGATCTGACAGCTAGTGGGTGGAGGTGTGGGTGAGGTCTGAGGGATGTTAGGTCCCGATGAAGGGACTGAGTTCATGTAAGGAAACACAAACACATGCTAAAATTCAGCTATGCATTAAACAGCACTACACTGAAGGCAGGGAGGAACCATGCTAGGACGCAGAGCATGGATTACATTATCAGATTCCAAAAATCAAGTATTCGTAATTAGAGGATATTACTTTATCTGATCCTCATAATCTGATAAAGCTGCTTTTTATGGAGAACATTCATTTGACGGGCTTACATTAAGAAACCCTGGTTTAATTGTAATATTTAATACATTTTATGAAGCCGACATAAAAACTGAAATGCATTTTCTTTCACTTTGCTTTTTTATATAAATATGGTACATTAAATAGTAAGTTTAAAACAAGCTAGATAAAAAAAAAAAAGGCACAGTAGTGAACCCATTACCTGAAATAAGCAACTTAGATTATATTACTAATTAATTGCAGTTTTCATCATTTAATCTTTAATCGGTAAAAGATTACAGTTTGGAAGTAAACTGCATTAGTACATTAAAGAGTATGTGTGTGTGTGTGTATACTGAAATCGAAAAGCTTTTTGGATCTGAAGAGTTTTGACCGCTTCAAAAATCAAACAAACTGAAGAATCAAGAAGGGACTGTGTTGCTGTAGGTGAATGGGCTCTTACCCACAGTGCCGTGCAGGAGGTTGGGGAATTTGGACAGATCAGGCTCATCCTCCTCGAGGTCATTGAGGCTGTAGACATGTTGGAAATCTACATCCAGCTCTCTGAAGTCTTTTGTAAGGACCCCCGGCCGTGGGTGCAGGATGCCTCCGAGATTGGGCTTGGCCAGCTGCTGCCACTGATGCAGAGTCACTGAGCCTGTGGACATCAGCAAGATGAAGTCAGTCTTTTATTATTAAAATTAATTAGTTAATATTAAAATGTTCTTTTATTATTAACTTTTTTTAATAAAGATTCTTAGTTTACTTGAAACTGCTTATCACTTTTCTGCTGCCTCATAATTAATATGCTCATTTCTAAGATCAGCAACTTTGCACAATGTACTGTATGCATTCTGTTGCCTAAATAATAGTTTAAACCTTAGAGCAAGTAAAATGCATCTTTGAGTAATTCTAAAAATGTTTTTAGGATGTGGTTCATGTGTCTTTACTGTAAATCATTTTTATAATGTAAATGCAAGAGTAATTAAAAAGAAAAATAAGTTATTATCTAATTGATATACCAGCTGACGAGGATTAGGCATTTTTTCAGGCATCGGAATCAACTTTTCTTATTAATATTTTACAAATACATGCAGACATTATCCATACATAACCTTATAATATACAGCCACACCAAACATTCAAACACCAGATATAATTTTCTATAAGTGCAGGTCTCTATAGCACATTAATGTAAGTGAGGTTAGCTAAATAAAGCAGTCTGTGACTTATTATACCCAACAATCCATCATACAGTGCACTACCAGAAAAGCACATAAACATCAGATATATTGAGTGACAACTGATATTTATATGAATTTTATTTAAGTAGTCTGCTGTTTTCTAAAGGTTCAATAAACTGTGCCTTTTCTAAAATATATTTTGGCTATTATTTCACATACCTGGCTTTATTGGGATAATATTTGAAAAGTTGTGAAAAGTTGAGATTCAAACGATATCATAGAGTGGATCCTTGCATGACTTTGCATGCGTAAATAAACTATCCCTTACTTAATCTTTATATGACATGGCAATCTTCTTTCATTTTTATTAGTATTTTATGGTTTGGACAGCCATAACTGTTGAGTTGATCTAAACGTCACTCTTTCAAGACTTGTATTAAGCTACGTGTGTGTGCGTGTATCTACTGACCCTCCAGCGGCTTGACTATCTGCAGGCGTTCAGGCAGGTATGAGCGGGAGGAGCCTGTGCCGGAGGAATGTGTGGAGGTGCCGGAGTAGTTGGTTCCTGTGGATGCCACGCTGCCGCTGGGCGTCAGGAAGCCACTGGAGCCTTCTCCACTGCCACTGCTTCCACTCTGCAAGGCTCGCAGTTTCCTTTCCCTCTCCACCTCGAAGAACGGCCGCTCTGACGTGTGGCTCTCCTGACGCTCTGAGAGAGACCGGAGCGCTTCCTCCAAATCCTGCCCACCTGGCGTACCTGGCTGGCCCAAACGCTTCGACTCCAGTAACCTGTGCAGGGAATATCTTATAATTTATTAATCGAATCATTCTCAAAGGGTTAGCTCACGCAAAAATGAAAATGAGCTTTTAGTAACCTTTGATTCATTCTAAGTGTACGGGACTTGAATCAGAGTTATATTAAACACTGGGAATAAAAGGGTGTTTGCTGTATACAGTTAAATAAAAATATAAAATAATAAAATTCCTGTAGGGAATCCATGCGTGTCTGTAAGATAAATATCTATATTTCAAGCGTAATAAACACTTTTTTTATCACTTCGCTGTTTTATTACGGATGCGTGTGCTTTATTTAACATCTTCTGAAGTGTAAACCGCAAACACCCGTTTCTCCCCATTCAAATGCTGGGAGGGGTCTGGACAATTTTTATTATAACTCACATTGGACTTGTCTAAAAGAAGAAAGTCACATACACCTAGGATGCTTTGAAGATAAGTAAAAGATAATGATCATTTTCATCTTTGGGTGAACTGACCCTTTAATAGTCAGCCATTTTTGTCAAAAGTTGAACACAAACGGACACTGACCCATGATCCTGTGTGTGCGTCGGAGGAGAGTGCTTATCCTCCATGTTGACACTAACATTGTCTGATTCATAAAAACTGGTCCGTGGTGTACTGATTCGGCTAGAGCGTAGTGATGCAGGGCTCGAACCTGGAACCTGCGGAGACTGAATCTGGGAACGTAGCCGAGCCACCTGATTGGCCACCTTCACAGTCTCAAACACCCGCAACGGATGATTCCTGCACAGAAAATTGAAGACAAACATGTCATGTCGCACTCCTGGGTTATATAGTACATTTACATTCACGTGTTTATACATTATATACAGGTTAATTACGCTTTGAACAAAAAAAAAAAAAGTCCTATTTTTATTTTGCTTCCCATTAAAATATGTGAATGAGTAAAAGTTTATTTGAAATTCAGAATTATGCATGATTTAAGAACGTATGTTTTTTTTTTCATAACATTGGCAATTTATTGTCTAGTTTAAAACTTTAAAAAAGGATTTATGAGAAACAGAGAAACATATATTTAATAAAATACTATAAATTAATTTAAAATATATTTCTGTCCAAAAGTTTGAGTTCCAAAAAGCTTCCCAAGGCTGCATTTATTTATAATTGATAGTAACAAAAATAATATATATATTTTTAATATTATTACAATTTGAAATAACTTTTTTATTGTAGTTTATTTTAACATTTACTGTTGATTTTTGTGATGGCAAAGCCCCTTTATACAGAAATCATCCCTAAATGCTGATTTGCAACTCAAGAAACATTTCTTATTATTATCAATATTCAAAACAGTTGTGCTGCTTTATAAAGAAATTGTGATTTTTTTTTTTTTTAACAACTTATTGTGTCCTTGGCGAATAAAATGTTCAATTTCTATTCCATCTCAAAATTTTGAACAGTTCTATATATCCTGAAAATCTTATTTATATATATATTAGTGCTGTCAGTGCTGTAAAGTTTTTCTATACATAATATATTTGTATGTACTGTGTATATTTATTAAGTATATATAAATACAAACACATGCATGTATATATTTGATGAAAATATGTTTTGTTTATAAATTAAATATATTTAGATATAATATTAAACATAAGAAAATAAATGTATAAATGCATTTATATGTAAATACTTTCAAAATATATACTGTTCGTGTGTGTTTTAATATAAACATAAAAAATAAACGCAGCATAAACACATATATTATGTAAAGAAAAACTTTTATTTTGGATGCGATTAATGTGTGTGTGTATGTGTGTGTGTGTGTTCATCTTATATCTGAAAAGCAGTTAAATGTACTAACTTGTATTCAGTGGGTGCTGGGCTGTCTAGGCCTTTCCGGAAGGTTCCCTCAATCTCAGCAGCGAGTGAATCCATTGGGACGACGGATGCCAGTGTGCTATAACGCTGCACGGTGCTGTTGGGCAGACTCTTATTGCGCAGGTTCTTAATGTCCTCTCTGGCCTCATGGAGCATGTCTTCACATTCAGAGTTCCTCTCCTGCAGTTCCTTCAGCTGCCAACAGATGGAGACAGAACATCACCGACTGGAGCTCTAAGCCATTTACTGACAAGACACCGTATTGTAATATTGCAAGTACTGTACCTCTGTTTTAAGCTGAGCCTGGGATTCCCGGGAAGCATTCAGATGTTGCGTTAACTCCTCGTTCTCAGCAGAGAGCTGGATTTGGAAGCAAATTTGATGTATTTGTTAATTAAAACGTATTCTGTAAATGCTGTGAAACAGAGTAGGCACGTATGCATCTGTTTGTGTGTCTAACCCCTTTGCAGCGCTGCTCCAGGTCGACAATCTGTCCCAGGAGGCCACTAATCTCCTCTTGCTGTCTTAGCGAATCTTCCACTTTCCGGGCTAATTCTTCCGACAGAGATACGACCTGTTTATTTGCTGTAGCTGGTGAGAGAGAAAAGAAAGCAGAGAACATTTTAGACCATTACCACGAAAACTTGTGTGAGATAATTAAAGAAGGGCATCATGGGGGATTTACTCACTGAGTTCGTCCACACACGCCATCATAAGCCGTTGCTCTTGTTCCTCATAATCGTTGGTCTCAAATGTTAACTCGTCAGCCTTAAAAAAAAGAGCGATGGGTGTGAAAACATCAAACTAGTTGTAGCACAGCATTTTGATATTTTTCTGTGAATGCGTGCGTTTAAACACACCTCTGTGCGCAGTTTGAAGTTCTCCTCTTCTAAACCCTTCAGTTTCTGTTGCAGCAAGTCGTAATTGATGTAGTTGCTGAGAGATGAGGACGAATCACTCCGTATAAGTCTAAATGAGAATGGAAGAATTAAGTAGTTGATCACTGTCTGTGTGTACCATTTGGTCATATATATGCTATATGTTTATAAAAAAAATAGAAAGCAGAAAAATTTGAAGTCCTTGATTTCAAATATGTAAGCGTTTGTGTGTAGCGTGTGTGTGTGTGTGTGTGAGAGAAACTCACAGTGTTTCTGAAGCATGCTCTATATCTTCAGCGCTGGCGTAGAAGTGCAGCAGATCGTCTCTCATGGAGAGCTCATGACGCAGCTGAGCAATCTGAACAGAACAGGACAGACCCAGAGTCAGTGTTAGCATCCGTAGAATACAAAACACTGAGTGCATCAACATCTATTATCGCATTACGTAGGACATGGTTATTAAACTCTATATACAGTATATGTATAATACACGATAGATAGATAGACACAGACAGACAGACGGATAATGAAGTATAGAAAAGAATTGAATAGCCAGCAATAATCACCTCTTCATTGGTTATTTCCAGCTGTTCGTCCAGTAGTTTGTTGCGTTCAGTCAGGGCTTTATTCTGCTTGAGCAGTGATTGGCCAATCCGGGCTGCCAATTCCAGATCGCGCTCTTTCTGCGGATGAAGACGAGCATGTGCGGGACTTTTATTATGTCATCACTGAAGCATCTGAGTAAGGATAGTGGCATCATTTACACAAACTAGTTTGTTTGGGATTGTGTCTCTCACCTCCTCAAGCAGATGTGTAACTGCCTCAATGTCGTGATATGTCTTTGTGATTTGACCAACTCTCTCTGAACACAGCACTGCGGATGGAAAAAAAGAGAACTTGAGCTCATCAAGCAAAATCCAGATCTCAGAATAATGTCACTATATGTGTAAAGAACTCCTCTGATCAAGCACTGCTTATACAAGTGCGATCTGTGCAGAACTACATTATACAGCACTGCACAGTCAATGTGACCCAGTCATGAGAAGACAGATAAACAGAGACGTCCGTGCAGTCAAGAACAAGAGCCTCTTAGAAGCCTGATCCTCATTAAAGGTTAATTCTCTGAGCAGGCCTGCATTTACAAACACCTTCCAGACAGTGATGCACACCAGAGACACTTCTCCAGGAGGTTGCGGGGATGCCCTTTTTTTTCTTTCTTTTTTTTAATGAAAACATTTTTAAAAATTAGGAAAATTATAAAAAATAAAAACTATTCAAATAAAAATAAATAAATATAAATATATTTAAATATTTAATATTCTAAGAATGTACGTAAAAAAAATTTGTCTTGTTTAAGTAGTCTTTAGACTTTTATTATAAAATAAAGTGCTTATCAAATATTTGCAGAATATGAATAGCTTTTTTATATTCCAGTGCATGTTTTTTTTATTTTTATTTTTTTAAATAAATAAAACACTATAAACTAGGAATGCATAAACAGATACATATAAAACATATTTATAAAATCAAGATTATTGTTATTGTTTCTTTTTATCCGTTTTATTTAAAGGAAATAAACAAAAATAAATAAATCTAAATCAAAATGTACTAAATGACATTCAGTTAAAAGAAACAATGGCCTGGATTCAAGTGCTGCTGTCAAATATGGATACTGCTTTTTTTGTAAATGTGCAAAGTACTTCCTTATGTACTACATGTACATTATATTTTTCTGCTGTTTTGAGCACAGGTATTTTCGCTTGGCTGGTCCTTGCCTTTCCCTGAGGCATAATCAAATTTCAGCGGGAATGAGAAATGTTTGACGCGGTTCCCAGCTCTGAAAATGACAGTGTCGCTCAGCAGACCACATTCATAAAGCTTTAAGCGTCTACAATAGAGGCACTTAAATGCACTGTAAAAATGACCAAAATTCAAAATAAATGCAACTAACCAATAGGCCTAATTTGTTTTCAAATCTTTTGTTGTTAAATGTGTGTCCATAAACCTCTATAGTATTTTGAAAACCATTTTCAAGAACATCATGAAAAGAAAACAAGATTCCAAACCAAATAGAGGTTCGCTTAGAATGAAGGAAATCATGGTTTGCGCAAACCACAGTGTGTTTTGGGTGCCGAGAATAAGAAACCACTGAAATTTAAGACATAGAGAAACTGAAACGGTCATTCATGTTTACTTCCTAACACAATAAACGATTGTATTATTGATGTCCAGAATCAAATCTGAATCCTGAAGCAAAACCAGAGTAGTAGCTGATTTTGCTGAGCTCCACGTGTCATTGTGATGAACCTATTAGATTTGCAAAAACTGTTTATAGTTTTTGTGAAGTTTTGGCTTACAATCAGTGTTGGTGCTTGTACATCAGTGTCAGTCATCTATCATTCAAATTTGAATTCAAATCAACAAAATATGTTGACTCTGGAACACGTCCAACTCAGCAAAATCAGGACGTGCAGAGTAGCACACAACGATTAGTGTTAGCAAGCGTCCTTTCATTCATTCCTGGCTAGTGACAGAGCCGCTGCTAAATCTGCTCACCTGGGCTGAAAGAGTACAGTTCTGCTGTGATTGACGTCACTGAGAGAATTAAGGACGTTAAGGACAGTAAGACAGTAGACTGTACTACGAGAAACTGGACTGAGCTTCAGAAGGCAGGATAAAGTGACTGGACAGATTAAAGTCATTTAGCTCTTGTGGAAAGACAGCTAATGAATCCAATATCCTTCAATAGACCTGTGTGTGTGTGTGTGTGAGACTCTAGACCACAAAACAAGTCTTAAGTAGCTGAGGGAGCAATAGCCCAAAATACATTGTATGGGTCAAAATTATAGATTTTTTTTATGCCAAAAATCATCAGGATATTAAATAAAGATCATGTTCCATGAAGATATTTTGGAAATCTCCTACTGTATATATATATATATTTTTTTTTTTAAGTAATATGCATTGCTAAGAACTTCATTTGGACAACTTCGAAGCTGATTTTCTCAGTATTTGTATTTTTGGGGCATTTATATATATATATATATATATATATATATAAACACAATTCCATCCATACTCCATATTTTAGACATGCACTTCAACAAGGTCAAAACCATCATAACATCGCGACAAAAAAAAATGATGCAACACAAAGAGACTGTAATCACATGTTGGAGGAGAATCTACTGAGAACCTCAGAAAACAGATGATAATGAGGATTTATTGACATGCTGTTCAATTCCCTCTTCAGCAAATCAAGACCTTCACGACTGACCTCACACTTTCTCTCCTCCAGCCTCACAGCAGCACGCTGCTCTTTCTCCCCTCTCTCACACTGTAAATCTGCTCATCTTTCTCTGTTACCTTGCACCAGCTCCCTGCACAGTCCCTCAGTGTCAGGCTGCTCTTCGTCCTCTGGTTCTTCATCGTCTTCATCATGACTGGTGCTGCTGTCTCTTTCGCTCTCGTCCATTCCCGAACTGCTCCACACCTCCATTTCTGAACTCATGCTCTGCTATGTGTGTCTGCCCTGCAATGCGGTCTGTCTCGAGTCCCTCTCTCTCGCCACAGACTGTGCCAGGCTGATTTATGACACGACCTGTCTGTCTGCTGCTCGTCACCGCTGCTGTCCCCTAGGCGTTCTGCACACTAATGCTCCTGTAAGCTCCCAGACTGCACATGCTGATGCTGTTACTGAATCTTCTGAGTGTGTGTCACTGCAGCTCAAGCCTGATGGCAGCTCAGACTCACCTGGCTGCTCTGAGCCACAGGAGGAGATCAACTCTGAGAGGAGGAGAGGGGACGACGGCTGAGGGAAATTAGGGGGCTAGATCAAAGACCAGGGCATATGTGTGTGTTACTTCAGTCATTTGGGGGTTCAGATTATTGATGAGTCAGTTTTGCTTATTTGTTGTCAAACATCTTGGGTTATTGTGCTGATGGAACACCCCCCTGTTCAAACGCAACATGGTACCTTCCAGATTAATGCCATAATACTGCAGCAGCACAACAGACAGACACTACCATAATCACAGCTCCATAAACAGTGTTGTCATAGTTATCGCAGACAAAATGAAGATAAAGCTGCAATAAAACTAAAACAAAAAGTATTTCATGTAAATTATTTTTTTTTTAACTGGAAACTAACTGCAATAAGTTGAACTAAACTTCATAATACTGGAATTAAGCAATATAAGTTTGAACTTTTAAAAAATAAAACTTTTTTAAACAAGAATAAACGTTACAATAGTAAATAAATAGTGAAGGAGGAGTGTGCACCAAAACTGATATGTTTAAATTAACATGCTTGGTTCTGGACAATTTTCTGAATGTAAGATAATGTTAGGATTGTGTTTCATTTTCATACAATAACCATAA
Source organism: Enteromius anoplus (assembly GCA_032359395.1). Taxonomy (NCBI): domain Eukaryota; kingdom Metazoa; phylum Chordata; class Actinopteri; order Cypriniformes; family Cyprinidae; genus Enteromius; species Enteromius anoplus. Next base: position 16,599,375 of record JAUMHG010000051.1, on the reverse strand, counting down.
CAACATTTGTGATAATATGTTAAACTGTGTGTCAGTTTAACATATCATTTTCTATTCTTTTTTTATCAATAACATAATATGATGTTATATTAATGGGACAAATCAAAAATTGCCCCCTAAATAAAGACAATTAAAAAAAAATTTATAAATAGACATTTAAAGTGGCTTTAGAAGTCAATATATAGTTTATTTCATTATGAGTTAATTGCGCATGATCTACTGACTGACCTACAGTCCAAAAGCAACCCATTTTGCACTTAATCTGTGCACCCTCAAAATCCTACCTGGGTTGATAAATGGTATTGAAATCAAAGCTGCATCTTTAGTTTTTCTTTTTCAGACATGTAAAAGAATTTGGGCCACAATTGCTTTCTGGCCAGTTTCTGAAGGGGTCTATCAAATATTAAACAACATTTCTTTATTTTACATCGCAGGTCACGTCACCACATGATGTGGCAGGATGTGCTAAAATCTGACCTAGAAACACCAGGCAGAGGGAGAGACAAGAAGGACAAAACAAAAATACAAATGAAATGTCTGATAGTGTGTACATGCGGAGATATTTAGGCAAGAAATAACAGCTGTGTTTGGGCTACAGCCCACCTTAAGAGATCAGGGCAGGTATGAGAACATGTTTCCATGGCAAGAGGATTAAAACTAAATTAGCACCACCGTAAGTCAATCAGAGCAGTCACACAGCGATCTGTTTCCTTGTTTCCATCACTTGAAAAGCGCACAATAAACACTGGCTCATTACGCTGGTCAGATGTTAGGGGGTCAGTCAAATGTTTACAAATGTTTTTGAAAGAAGTCTCACCGAAGCTGATTTATCTGACCAAAAACCTTTTTAAATATCTTGTGAAATATTATAACATTTTTTTTAAATAGCATTTTTTATTTGATCTCTTTTAATGGTAATCTGTTATTGTTAATGTGATTTTTCAGCATCATTACTTCACTCTTCAGTGCATTATAAAGGTCTTGACTATAACTTTTGATTAATTGAATGCATCCTTGCAAAAGTAAAGTATTCATTTCTACACAAAGTATCAATTTTATAAATCATTTCTATATAAAGCATCAAAACGACTGTCTCTTTGAACAGTAGTGTTTATCTGCTGTAAGTTACTGCATGTGTTTAGTCCTGCAGGTTACTGTGGTCAATCATTGATAGTTTTATGATGCCACAAAATCACAGCCATGAAACAAACTTTAGTAACTCTTTTTGTCAGTCCCGTTAAAGGTATGGTAGGCCATTTCTGAGAAGCTAGCAATAGAAACCTAGATTTGAAAGCATAAGATCCCACCCTCTCTGCATAATCAATCTCCAAAGCCCCGCCTCATCTAAAATGCATGAAGAAGCGCTATTATTTAAAAAACTACATATCACGCTGAAGGGGCTTATTTCGCGATAACTACCGGCTGCCTGTATATTATCCCGCTTATTACACGGCTACTTG
>JAUMHG010000051.1:16581140-16597162 GCA_032359395.1 Enteromius anoplus | reverse complement strand
ATGCATTATTACTTTGGAGCGGTTATTATTCGAAAAGAACGAACCTGCAAATGTCTCAACTGACCAATCAGAATCAAACATTCCAGAGAGCCGTGTAATAAATCCAAATAATGTCGATATCAAATATTGATATATCAGAATAATCCACCAGCATTACCAAGCTTGGAAGAGCCAGGATCTCAAGAAACACCTATTAGAGAATACATAAGCACACTACCAAAACTGCACTGAGCTAAATTTAGCCAATCTGAGCAACAGATAGATACTTCAGTCCTGGTGTAGACGTCAGAGCGGCTGACTGTCTGCCAGGCCATTGAGAGAAGCCACTGAGAACAGCAGAACGTCTCATTATCCTTAAGCAGCGAGGAGCTAATCCTCTTGATGGCGTTTGCATCTGTGCTCCAGGAGGAAGGGAAGTGGCTGGGATTACAGTATTGCTCTCTGGCAGGGTCACGGTGGCACTCCAGCCTGGACAACCACATGTTTTCAAATAGACCTTTATTTGATATGATACACTAAGGTGTCCTTTTGTCTCCCACTTAAAATTTGACTTAAACTCAGCAAAATCCAACTCTCTTTTACTTTGCATTACAATCACACACAAGCACACATACAAATGTTTAACAGCCACCAGCAGTCCAGCAGATTAACATTTTAGTTAAAATATTGTATTTCTTGAAATATATTGGGACACACTCCATAGTTAATAGATCTGATCTATTGAAAATGCACATTTAAGTGTGTTGAACTGTTAATAACTCAATGGATAACAGTATTACCTGTGCAATATTTGAGCATACCCTAAATATGCTACCCCACTCACACGCCAAACTCATCTACTAAATAGTCCACTTATATACCCTAGTAAAAAAGCAATATATTTAAAATACATTTATTTCATACTAAGTATTTTTCAAATCTATTAACATATTTACGGACTACAGAATGAATGATATAAATATTATTTATTTCTGCACAATTAATGTGCATTAAGCACAAATTTAAATAGCAGACTTTAAGTAAATCCAGTTTTACATCCTAAAAGTAGGGCTGCAGGGCATTTTATTAAGTATTACATATGAAAATTATAACATAAATATGTATTTCAAATACATTTAAGCACAAAGTCTAAAATGTGTCTTTTTAAATAATATCAGTCTCTAAATATCGGCAAGAAGAAGTGCACCTAAAGTACAGTTTCAATTTAGCACAATCAAATACACTTCAGCATGTCTTTAGTTACGCTTCCCTATATATATATCACTCCCAAGCTTTTGCAAAGTTTTAAAATGGTTGGATTTGACAGAAATAGGCAAAGCAGTAGCCTATATATTGAATCAGAACAGTTTGGACTCACAGAAGTACTTGAGTGTCTCTTCGATCTGCTCCTGAGTAAGTCCAAAAGCGGCCTCTGGTGGCAGCAGAGGTGTGTGCAGCCAGTCGTCATGCTCGTACCCAAACACATGGTCCGCCCGCAGAGTGTATTTGGGCAATTCTTCTGTAAGCAAGCTGACGATCTCCACCTCTGGCAGATCCACGCTGGAGCACAGGTCTGTGAGTGATCAACAGAAAGACAACCATTCACTGCCCATTCATCATGCACATGTTCTGAAGATATCTAATCATCAAGTTCAGATTCATCGATGTTGTAAAAAACACATGTAATGTCTCTCTGGTCTGGCTGACAAATTCAAATTTCACAGTTCTGCTTTTATTTCATTATTCGTTCAAGTCAATTCAAATGGTGAGAGAATCATTTCAAAATCATATTCAAGAATGCTCTTTATACATCTGTGCTTTTAGGATGGAGTATAATTAGAAAGCAGCACACATATAGGTACTTCCTTATAGATTACATGGTTTGTTCCAGCTTTCCTGCCTTTGTCTGCTCTCTGTTCTGTTGTGAAGGTAGCACAACAAACTCATATCAGTGACCAGCAGGTGGTGAAGAACAAATGTTGAAGGCTACACGTGAACAATGTTGTATTAACCTCACTTAGGCAGTTTAAAATAGAAAGAGCTACCAACTGATGTTTGAGAAAGAGCATAAAGTACTGTTTAGGATACTATAGACTGTAGGGAGCATTTAGTTGGACAAAAATCTCAATGAGTAACCAGTATTTTTGGTCCCAGTTAATACATACTGCAGCTGTGCGGCAAGGGAGAGTTCATCCAAAAAATAAAAGGGTATATTAGTTATATTTAAATTCTATATATTTACATATATAATTTTTATATTTAAAAAAACTGACAAAAAAACCATCCTGGCTCTTCCAGGCTTTATGATGGCAGTGAATGGATGTTCATATTCAGTAGTTCAATAGAAGTCCAATAAAGTGCGTCCATTCTTCATAAAAAGTACATTTTGGGTGAACCACACCTTTAAGTGTTTGGGGTTCTCTATTTTTTTTGAGTATATTTCAATTCTAATATCATATTTACTGACATATTGTTCAATATAAAAACATTATATTTAAACTTTATTTGGAGTACTACTTGTGCACAGTGCACCTTTCTTAAAAATCTGTTTTAATATCACTATTGATGAGGATTGTATGGACTGTACATAAATAAGTATTTGTAGTATACTTAGCATGAGGTAAATGTATTTCAAATACTTAAAGTATGTTTATATTTCCAGTCTTCAGTGTCCTTCAGAAATCGTTCTTATATGCTATTTGCTATTTTTCTTAATATTTATTATAGTGCTGTTAAACGATTAATCACACTTAACAGCATCCAAAATAAAAAGTTTTTATTTACATAATATGTATGTGTATAATTATATAAGTACACATACACTTATATATTTAAGAAAAATGTTATGTTTACATGTTTGCAAACATTTATATATTATTGTAATATAAAATATAAGAATATAAATATGTAAATGTATATACCTGTGTGCATCTGTGTTTATATATAGGCTACATAATAAATATGCATAGCATACACATGCATATTATGTTCATAAAACCTTTTTATTTTGTATGCGATAAAACGGTTGCATACAGTTGTGCTGCTTAATTTTCTGCTTTATCTTTACATTCAAAAGAGCAATCTTTTGTGACATTTTAAATATCTCTGCTGTCGCTTTTAAATTAATCTGCTGCATCCTTGCTAATTAAAATGATCAATTTTATTCAACAAAAATCATACTGTTCTCAGTATTTTGAGATTGTTGCATCTTAGGAACAATCACACACTAGCAAAACCATTTTCTGTACCTGTGAGAGTAGAGACATCGTGGAAGCCCTGTGCCAGCGGACGATCCTCCCTCAGGTTCCCAGGAGTGAGACGGATATCCTGGGCGAGGGTCCCGCATCCCTCTCCCTGCTCTCCATTGTAGATGAGGGGCCCTGGGGTCTCCAGGAAGGGCCGAGAGAGGCACGCAGCAGGAGAAGAGGCAGAATCAGAGTCAGACAGTGTGACAGGCCTGCTGGGGTTCAGGGTGATGGATGCTTGAGGCCTTCAGCAGACTTATGCTGGATCAGACATACACACGTCCTCATGTGACCTGACCGGGACAGAAAGAAAGAGAGAGCAATGCACACTGATATTAACACACTGAATGCAAGAAAAGAGCTTTTTGTGTTAAGTTAAAAGACGTATGAACACAATGCCGCTCAAGATACAGACTGCGTTCACTGAAAGCAGGCCACTGATTGTATTGTGCTCCTGATGTGAAACTGGATAGGCTCTCATGTAACTACAGCAGTGTAACTTTCAGCTCACAGTCCTCCAGTGAAAATGTCTATCAGATCCGGTATTAAATGTCATGATGCACGTTTCAATAATTCAGCTGGGGTGCATAGAAAAACCTTGCATGACCCTGTGGTGACAATATATCACATGTTTGATCTGCAGGCAAGATATTTTATGACAATAAAAGGTAATCTAATGCTAAAATATGATTAAACCATAACAATCCTTTGGTTTTACAAAATTCCAATAGGAATGGACTAATGATTTTGGTAAAGAGCGAACAGAGTTTTAGCAAAATGCACTTAATAATAATAAATAAATGAAAATAATTAATAATGTGCAACAATTTGACAATTTACAAAGCATCTTTAGCTGCTATGTTTCTGAAGAAACTGTTAAATAAAAAACTGCTTTACATAGGAGCATCAGAACTGGACTAACACAAATTTTCACAGTCCCTGCAAAAAGATACTGTATGTCTCATTTGAGCATGCTTACAGCTGATAAGATATATCAGAGGTATAAAATAATAATTCAACAATAATTGTTATATAATAGCTTTATATAGCTTTTTTACCTCTGGCGTTTTTACCTCTAAGCTTTGTTGGTCACAGAGCATATTTTCTGCAAATCCAATTGGGGAACCAGGATGATGCTAACTTGCGGGTTGGCTGACAAAAATACGTCACTCTAAACAAACTCTGCATTCCAAAATGTATTTGTAATTGGTTTTAAAATGTTGACCCAGGCGCTAAAGTCACTCTCACTTTCGGCCAGAGACTGTGGGCTAGCTCAAGGTGAGTGTACGCAATACCAGACTCACTGCCAACCAAACTCCTGCTGGAGGTGCCTACGTGTGTCCTTTCACATAGCCTCTATGGCTCTCCTCATTTCAGGGAAAGACAGAGGCCAATAGAGAGAGAGAGAGAGAGAGAGAGTGATAAAACAAGAGAAAGTGGGAGAGAGAGACAGGCGGAACAAAGAAAGTATTTTTTTCAGCCTATCAGAAGAGACACACTTGAATTACGGCTTAAGTCGGGAGGAGGGGCAAGTTCAATGTTCAGAAAGCATGTGTTTGGCTGAATGCGACGTGCACTCTGAACCGGTCGTCGCCTAGGAAACCTGAGGACTGTGAACGTGCGGCTTGGTCACGTGATGCATTCGTCATCGGGCTTTGCAACAAGTACGCACACATCTATTTGCATGCATACAATAACTTGTTTTTAAGAGGTCATAAAGTTTCCCTACGGTGTCAAATGCTCGCTATTATTAATCCAGTAGCAGTTATAAATCACACTGTAACAAACGCAAAGAACACATTATCACTAATTCCCAAAGCCCCAAAGAATTAGTTAAGAGATAAACAATTATTACAAAAACAACTTCTGCTTGAAACCGAGCCTAATCCACTTTTTCCAGATCTTTCTGCTACGCTCTACAGACCACACTTTAACTACATACAAAACATTTCTTTGCAACACAATCAAACCACTTTCCTGCAACCTGTTCAGCCATTTGAAGAGCATGCCGTTCAATGGGAAGATCATCACATGCACAGCTTTTATATGCGATAAAGCATGTCAAGGTTAATGCAGTCCTGCTTGACTTTCTCACCTTCAGTAAATAGATTAGTTGAGTTTTTCATTGGCCAGTGCTGATGCCAGTATTTCAAGGTGGCAGGCAACTAATATCATGTCAGTATTTCGATAATGCAATTTAAAGGGATAGTTCACCCAAAAATGGACATGTTGTCATGATTTACTTACTATTAATAGTTACAAACTTGTATGAATTTCTTTTTTTCTGGCAAACCAGACTGTTTTGGGTCACCGTTGACTTCCATAGTATTTTTTTTCAACTATGTCAAGTCAAGTCACTTTTATGTATATAGCACTTTTAACAATACAGATTGTAGCAAAGCACTGAACATTATCAAATAGAAGAACAGAGTGATGGTAATGTATAATGACGAGAGCACCTAATTTCCAGTTCAATTTAACACATGTTAGATTTAGACAATGGAAGTCAATGGTGACCCAAAACAGCCTGCTTACAAACTTTCCTCAAAATATCCTCCTTTGTGTTTGGCAGAACGAATAAATATTGCCCTGATAATAATGTTTTACCATATTTTTTAAATAATTTGCTCCAAAAAGACACAGCTAAGGCAGGTAAAAATAGAGCTATCTAAATATTGCATGTGTATTATGTATGCTATTGATAGATTTTGTAACTGGCATATGGGAGAACTAATGCTTTTGCAATATATACTAAGCAAGCATGTTTATTTTCTAATGCCAAAATCAAAAAGATCAAATATCAACAAATTAACCAACATGGCAAATCAATAACTAAGACAATCTAAACTGATTATCTCTAATCAATCAAGGAAAACGAGGAACTACAAGCTCAATTTGAGTAAATACTGGCAGTTACAAGAAGGTTTTCCTATAATTTGCCTCACCTGGATCAGGTAGGTCGATTGCCGGCAATAAACCATGACAGACCAACAAAGGTGTGGCTGGATACAGATATAATGTGAACAAAAAGGCAGCCTGCACAATCAAAATCAGATTAAATTACGATTTCGAAAGATACGTCTGTCAAGAAGTACACTTTAGCCCTTTTTCATCATGCAGAGAGACAGAAGACTGAAACCGGAATCACCCATTACCTTGCTGCTTGAAGATCGGCAAACCTTTAAAAGAGAACAGCTCATTTCATTTTTCGAATATGTTGCGCAGTCTTAAGGTATGTAATGATGTCGGCTCTCAGCAGCAATATCAGGCGTTTCTAAAGGAGATCTAACGCAGAACCTCTGTGTCTGCCCCCCAGGTGATAGATACGTTTCTCCTATCACTGCTGTATCTGATTGTGTGTGCCGACTATACAAACAATCCCCATTGCCTACGAGCAGTCCTGCACACACTCTCTCTGAATAAACAGGACAAACAAATCATAAATGTACAAAAGCCTCCAATTTCAAGCTGAATAACTTGGATTATGAGCTCAAGGTACAATAAATAAAACACTGATGATGCAATATGCAGCCGAAAATAACACTGTTGTGGAAACCTGTTGCTACAAACCAGTGTGATGGTATTTTGTACATGTCTTGTACAGTCTTTGCAGGTGTAAAGATACATTTTGGACATTTATGCAAGTCTCTTTTCAATTAGTTATTCGCAACACTTCAGTGTTTAAAAATACAACGTCCATTCGTTTTTATTAGTGATTTGAACAAAAAAGGATATTCCTCCTTAGTATTCTTGTTTTCTAGTGCAATTGTCTAGGATTTTTGATTCAGAAAAACACATTTTCTTGAAAGTCTTTTTTGATTGATTAAAGTTAAGTTATTTTATGATTAAACCAAGGCAGTGGCGGCTACTGGTCTGTCAAATAGGGGAAGCTAATTTTCGGCCTACATCATAAAATTATCTATTTATTTATAAGTGAAACAAGGAACGTGGTGTATAATTGTGTGAAATGTATGATGAAATTCAAATATAAAGAAATAGGTTGCAGCAGTTTTTATTTCGACTGAACTTGAGAAATCCGCAATGGGACTGAGCGCGAATCAGTGTTGCCAACTTTTTTCAATGAAAAGTAGCTAAAGCCAGCTTGAAAAGTCATTAGATGTCGCTAGATGACGTCAAACGACAATTTGCATATTCATTACGTCAGTGCGTCATATTATCTTGCTTCTCTGTAGTCACATAATGTAATTTAATGCACCAAAATTCTCAATATGTCTCAAACTGTTCGCTAAATCTAGCGACAAAGTCGCTAAGTTGGCAACACTAGCGCGAATAGCTTCAACGATTGCTTATAGTACAAAACCGCTGTCAGTCAAAAGGAGATTAAATCTTTCGACAGACACCTCCAATCATCACGCAGAAGCTCAGAGTCCAGGGCAGCCCACTCCTCATTTGCTCCTCATTCACCCCCAGAGACGCAGAGCGTCCGTAGGCGGGACATAATCGTGTTTATCCAATGACCGTCTAGTTTCAAAGCACTGAAAAAAAAACGCTAAAAGCAGCCCCATTGAAGTCAATGGACGCTGGGCTTCAACGGGGAAATGCACTGTGATGCTACGGGAATGTATGAGAAGAAAATCAAGTCAGTCGACCTGCTATATCTAACTGATTCTGAACGAACTAGTCTTTGAGATGAAAATTTTATAACGCATTTTTAGTCAATAAATTGTTAATAAAATAGTACAGCTGAGCTTGCTCCCTTGCAGTCTTAAAGAAATCGCCACTGAACCAAGGTGATAATGGGTTCCAAAAATAGATGTTCATACTTGTTCTTGTTTTAAGCATTAACATGTAATTTCGGGACTTTATCTTCATTTTACATCTGAAGCAAATCTATTTATTTAAAGGGGTAATGTGATGTGATTTCAAATTTTCCTTTTCTCTTTGGAGAGTTACAAGCTCTTGGTGCAAGCTCTTGGTCTGTAAAGTTTCAAAGACTAAGGTATCAAAACCAAAGAGATATTTTTTAGAAACGTAATGGCTTGTGCACACTTTTTCGCACATTTTTACGGAGAACAGACTTGGTAATAGTTTGCAAAGCAAGGCAAAGTTGCACAGACTAAACAGTGGTGCAATTCTACCTCTGCAAGGACAGTCTGGCGCTTCTGACTCACAACCTTCCGTAAGTTAGATTTTCTTATTTAAAGAACCTGCTACTTACTATACAAATGCAAGTTTTGAGCAGTGAAGGGTAGTACTTGACGTTTGTTGTTTCTCTGATCACCAATGCAGACATAGTGTTATGTTTACGAGGCGTCATGCAACGTGACGTGTAAAAACACTGAACTAAGTCATGATAATCAGTGATTATGTCCCCACTGGATGCAACAAATGCCTAGTTTGTAATGTGTTTTATTGTTTTGGTGTCACAGCACCGGGACGCGGCATCACGTTATGCTAAGGGGCTTAACATGTCCACCACATACTTGCGGTATTCGGCCAATCACAGTGCACTGGTTAATTGGCCAATCGGAGCACACCTCGCTTTTTTAGAACAATGAGCTTTGTACAATTCGACCCGTTTCACACAGCTCTGAAGTCCAACTGGCTTAAAATCATGAATATGACATCACCTCTATCTGCCCTGCCTGTCTCTTATCCTGCCACATGTGGCTTGTTCGGGTTTTCATCTCAATGTAAATCATCTCTCACAAATAGTGTACTGGGTGCATGTTACACATTAACCCGAGGACACGAATAATAAAAAACGTCCTTTGTGCTGATTCTGATCTGATGCACTTTCCTGAACTCTGCGAATAAAACGTTACAAGCCATGGTTTATCAAAGTTCTGCCTCTAGACATATTTAAATAAAGATGATGATAATGATATGAGGCCTGAAATTATACAGTAGCAAGAAAGCGAAAACATGATATGCGCTGTAAGCTGGGCAGGGATATAAGAGGTCAAAGTCATGCTCATGTATCAAATGACATCAGTATTTATAAAGGTGATCAGCTGATCTGATTTGCTTTCAGTGATGCCTACAAGAAAGAACGAAGTAAATATAATATTCCAGATTAAGCCATGGTGGATAAAGTTACTACGGCAAAATCTACAAATAACAAATCATTTCTATTGCAATATATTTTCAAATCATGTCATTTCTGTGATGACAAAGTTGAATTTGCCAGCCATTACTGTAGTGTCAGTGTCACATGATCCTTCATTCTAATATGTGGCTCAAGACATATTTCTTCTTATTATCAATGTTGAAAACAGCTGTCCTGCTTATTGTTTTTGTGGAAAGGATTACACGCGTCTTTGACTAAGAGACTAAGTTTAAAAGACTAGAACTAGAAATCTTCAATGTAAATGTCTTCTGACACTTTTGATAAATTTAATGCACTCTTGTTGAATCAAATGTATAAGTTTTAAATTGAACTTGTTCATGTTCATCACTCATTCAAGATTTTCTATATCATATAAAGTGCAAAATATATACACATATAGAAAACAAACACGATCACACTGCATAATGTGGACTGCACTGCTTCCAAACTTGTCCAAATGTACGAGTAGTTTGACAAAAACGTCTTTCTTTTTTACTGAAGAACATAAAGCAATATATTTTGACAAGTGATATCAAAATATCTTCTTTTGTGTTTTGAAAAAGATGGTGGTAGAATTATAATTTTTAATTAATTTCATATCCCATTAAGATAAAAGTCTTCTTCCACCCCTCTTTTTAACCTTCTTTGTTACACAATACTTTGACACAAATCTTAATATAACATGCAAAGCTACTTCTGCTATATATTATGATATATGCTTTTTGTAGTCCTTGAATAGTCTCTTAAATAGTTGTATTGTATTGTATTGTCTTACACTGTGAACTTTAATATCTGTTTTTTATAGTTATTAATAAAACCTCATGATGATTCTGTGCAATTGAAACAAGACCAAACAACACATTAATGTCCTGTAAACAAACAATGATATATCACATTTCACTGAGGACTGATATCAGTTGAACAGCACACTTGCTTCCTGTCTCTTTTCTATTAAGGGCTTCTACTGTGTCTCAAACAATGGTTAGACACAAAACAGACATGTCATGTCAATTTGTGTCATATCCGATAAACAACTAACAGGTTGAAGGTCCCGTAATAGGACATAAGAACAGCTGAGAGCTACAACTGAGAGTTAGACACATAAAAGAAGTCTAGAGCTACTTACAGCAACTGATAGATGATCTCTGCATCGGGTGAAAGCAGAGCCGCTCTCCCGGGGCCAAAGCCGGTAGGTCACACACAGGAGCCTGTGTCCTTCTTGGAACTGTCCTTTACACCTGCTCAAGGTTGCCCTGTCTTGTTCTGCTCACACTCTTGACTGTCTTGTGCACTGAGATGACTTTCTGAACGGAGAGATAGAGAGGGTGGAGTAAGAGGAGTGGGTGGGAGCAGGAGAGAGAGAATAAAGAGAGGCGCTCTGCAGCTAATACAGCTAAAAGCAGTTTCACCGCTGCCAGGTCCATTTAACGAAAGTGCTCTAATTACTTCATGGAATCAATCAGATTTACTGATTAATCATGCCTAGCCATTCATTTTACATTTATGAATGGTTTGTGGACACTTGTGATGGTTTTGGTGCTTATTAAACCCATTATTAAATTACAACGCTTCATTAATTTGATAATAGCATGACACAGTGTGACACTTGCGCAATGTTTTTTTTTTTCTTTTTATGTCCAAAGGGTGGATTATTTGTTATACTAACACACTTTTTTTCTTTTTATGTGACAGCCTTATTAAAACGATCTTGGAAAATTTTCCAACTTACTTTTTGCTACTTTTTATGCATACATTTGATTTGATTTTTGTCCCAGGCACAGATTTAAATAAATAAACATTTTATTTTCCTTTCAAAAAGATATTGTATTGTTTACCAAGGATAATAACAGCAATTAAAAATTCTTACAATTATTTAAATTCTATTATTTAAAAAATATTTTAATGTGTATAGGTCTAAAACATAAAATACTATCCTTCAAATTAGACAAAAAAGACTTATTTTATTCAAAAATGTTTCATATGTCACTTCCAGGTCAAACTGTTCATTCAAAAAGGAAATTCCATTTTCTTTTGTGATTTACAGAAAACTAAATTGATAAATAATGGACATTTAATCAATATAGCCATAAATTCCATAGTTATATATATAAAGTTCAGAAAACCTATTACAAATTGCATTCAGAAATGTTCGATTTAGAACCAAACTTATACTTGTTTATTATAACTAGTTATTATATAATATCACACCAGCTCACGTATCAGTGCATTGTTTTTCAAAATGTCTATTCAAAACAGGAAGACTCATTCATATTCAATTCATATTTCTCCTCATAATGTTTTCCTCATGAGCCCAGGATCAGACTCTACCCTCTGAGTCACCATCCTTATTTTAACAACATCCTGGAAACATTGTCTATGTCCCTGTTCCTTCTCTTCCACAACAATAGGAGCAAAGGCACAGACCACAGAGTTCTCTGTTTTGCATTTGTTGGCAAAGGCTTTATTGAGGAGAACAGGACTGACCACACGCGGAAAATCAAAGGACAGGTGTGAACAGGCTTGGAGAGCTAAATCTCATGCTGTATTTAAATGAAGCCATTCAGAGAACAAAGTCCATGTTTTCTAATTAAAGTCTATATTGTGATTGTCCCTTCAAGTACTGTATGCAACAATAACAATCTGGGGGGGGGGGGGGGACTAATCATGCACAGTCATTTAATTACATAATGAAGGTCATGAGACTTCTATGGCACATTCGTTTGTACATTTGTAGGCAGATATGTAAAGAAAGAACAGCTAAGGTGTTTGCAGTGTTTAAATTATGTATATATAGTGTTGAACTTGCAAATAACTGGAATATTGGATTATGGCAATAAGGCATTTGACATGACTCAAAATTAATTAGAATATGTCAACATTTTAATTCATATCAATTTATTATTGTGCATGCAAACCCAGTCAATGAATCTCTTCGGGTGTGTCTAGACCTGGCCGTTTTTAATTTCAGTGGGAAAATCCACAGCAGCCTGTCTTAAACTCAGGGTAAAGCCCGTTTTAAGCAAAGTACACTGCATAAAAGGATTTAAAGACTATTAGATTTCAAACTAATGGGAGGTTAAATAGTTCGCCCACATTCATGTTCTCAATTTCCCACTTCTTCTTTTTTTTTTTTAGCTTAACTGAACAAATAAATTGCACATTAATGCCTTCGCAGCTAGGGAACGTTCTTAGAACTTTGGTTAGAACAATCTGACAAAGTTCTCTCAAAGTTATACACAAACAATTCTTCAACATTTACTAATATAATCTAGCATTTAAAGGGACAGTTAACCAAAAAAGAAAATTCTGTCATCATGTTCTCACCCCCAAGCTGTTCAAATAGCTGCTTTAAACTTGACCCTAACGCTAACCCTGGACCAATTATTTATTTATGACAGAATTTTCATTTATGGGTTAACTATTCCTTTTTTTTATTGCAAAAAAACATTATTTAGCCTATACATTGTTCATGAAAAGCTTTTTTCCTGAAATGTTCTAGTTCTTTATTAGAATGTTCAGAGATACAAAAGTTGCATGCAAATAATGTTTGAAAAACGATCAAATGGAATGTTCCCTTAACCGCTTTTAAATCGTTTTCTAAAACGTACAAGGAACAAGTTATGAATCACAACTCAATAGGAACGTTAGCTAAACGTATTAAGAATACGTTTTATTCTCTCTAAACAATGCATAACTACTATGAGCGCAATAGTTTATAAACTTACCTTTAGACCAAACTTCATGAATGACGTCACTGTAAGCATATCAGTCATACATTAGCAATAGCCCGTGTGTGTATTGTTCAGCAGAAGCAGAAGACACTTTTTATGCCAAGTCTTTTACCTTAAGAGTTTACTATTTGGTAGTGAGGTAGTGCAGCATATGGAAACGACATTACTTAAACATCCGTTACACGCTGAGCATTTATAAACCCGTTATAATCAACTGAAGCTGGTAAACTGTAGATGTTTGTCATCCAATGCATGAGTAGATATGAAAAGTCCCACCCTGCCAAACAACGGGAACAGTAGCCCCTCTGTCCAACTTACTCACTTCACGAATCGGCAGCCAAGCAGTTCGTTTTGTTGACAGTTGACTTATAAATGGGTGAAACTTACTTTATTTTGTTTGTCCTGCTGTGTCCGTGTGTCGCTCAGGTTTTCGACCAGGGGTGTAGTTTGTCGGCTGTATCTCGAGGGCTGTCAAGATCCGCTGTGCACGCGCTGTGGTTCAGGAGCTCGAGCTCCATCAGAGGGCGCCGCATCACTGAGGAATGCTCAGCTGTTCATCTAAATACAGTTCCTCAGATGTGCTGTCAGGAGATGCATTTAAGTGGATTGCAAACTTTACGCCAGTTTCTTCCTTAAAGGGTGCAAGAAAAAATGCAGTTAAATCTAAGCTTGTTGGTCATTAATCTCAATGACATAAAGAGGGCAGATATATCCGTATTTACCATATACTGCTGTACTACTTACGCATGCTTTTGGTAGGTTTTTATCTAAAGTGACCTAAGAATCAAATCCCATGACCCTTTATGACCTACGCTTTACTATTTGTATTCCTGGAGTTTTATTCATTTATCACATCATTTATGTATATGCTTTATACTTTTATTCAGCAAGGATGCATTCCACTGATTAAAAATGTCTGTAAAGACGTTTACACTGTTACAAAATTGTAATAATTCTGTATATGAACGCTGTTCTTTTGAAATTTCCATTTATCATAAAATCATGTGAAAGTGGAGACTGGTTGCTGAGAATTTAACCTGGCTATACCATATATATATATGCATTATTTAATATTTTAATTACATTTTAAATTATTACTGTTATTTTACTGTATCATTTAATAAAATAATATCAGCCTCTGTCAACATTATAGACTTTAAAAAAAACGCTTGTATTAAAAAGTCATGTATAAATCTGTATCTTTTATTATAGTCACAATTAAATAAATATTTTTTATTAATAAATCATACATGAAAAAGTCATAGTCATAAGCTTATGATAGTGGAAGTATCTAAATTATCCAATTTATGGTTCAGTCACAATAAGACTAAATCCCACTAATTTCTTTAGAATTTTTGCACAAAACTCTTTTTGCAGAAATAGCACCTTTCCATCACACATTGTTTGCCAGTCCTGGAGGGACACCACTTTTTCCATTCGAGATGCTCAATATATTTAAGTATTTTAAAGTTTAAAGACAACATTACGCATTTTCTAACATCACAGTATCGCTTGCGTTCAAAAAGTGCACTTTTGGTCATCCATCTAAATCCCTTGAGCTCTGCGTTTGGCTCCGCACAGCTTTGTGAGTCTACTGCAAAACAATCCTTTACTGCTTAATCGATCTGCAAAGATTGCACTTATTATAACACTTCTTGTTTTCATTCACATCAATTAAACAATTTGGAAGAGCATGTTCCTCAAAGCAGCATGTCCGTATGTCATCTGTCTCTTATAAAACAATGAGGCTATTTATCATGCATTGTTTTTCTCACTGAGGCAGGTCAGAGATCTTCCCAAAGAGCGCTGGGCTGAATTCAGTAGATGCGGAAACACATGTCTGTGTCTGCTCTGCACACATTGCAGCTATTTTGGCTTCCTGAGCTAAGCATGAAAGGCAGCTTGGGAATGCTGACCTCTGACCCCCATTCAGACTGTAAGGCTGAAATATTGACCACAAACCTGCGATTTTCTATTTGTTGTATTTTGTTGGTTTATATTTATGTACTTTATTTGAGTTATCCAAAAACACATCTAATTGTTTTTATACATCCTTTTTAAAATCAACATGAACAGATCTCTGAGCTCTTGGTTTTGTTGCTGATTACACATCAAAAAGCAGAAGCGCTTTTCTAATCTAAAGTGATTTACATTAATCCAACTTTAAATCTTCCTTTTTGCAAAACTTCCTGATTTTGACCAATTGATTTTTTGTTATTCCTGTAATGCTTTCAGCACAAAGGAGTGGCCCAGACACACCCCTCGCCCTCCTCCACCCCCTTCTCACTTTTCACTATCCCTCCTTTTCCTCTGAACTATGTTTTGCACATTGGTAAACAGTAATCTGACTCACTAACTCTACGCAATTAAATCATTGCCAAATGCATCAAATGTGTCAGATTTGTTGAACTAGGGAGAACAGAGTGAGAGGTCTATTCAGAAATGCAAATATCTTATAAGATCCAAACCAGGGTTGAATAGCGTTTTATAAAATCTTTAAGATGTTTGAGCACGTATTAGTGCTGATATGCAATATTATGGATTTGTAATAACTCTAAATAAACTTCAGGTTAATTTATATATATATATATATATTATGATATAAAGAATTTTGATTTTACTTTTGGGAAGTGTGTCTAGCATTTGAAATTTGTTGCACCCTAAAAAGTGTGATTTTCTAATAAAAGCTGTTTAAGTAAACTGGATAGGTGTATAGTTTCAGAGGTGATTAGACAGAGAAGTCATCATATTGCACTGTCTGAGAATTATGTGAGTCATGACGCAGCGCCTTGTATGTCGTAATACCTGAAGAAGGTGTGGCCGCACGGTGACATGGGAATATGCCCTAAAGCCAGAAGATCTCACTGCTTTTAAAAAGCAAAAGTTTACGGCAGAATATGATTTGGAAGGATATCTCTGAATCATCAGAAGCAAAACAGCAGAGACAAACCCTTATCAGTGATCATAGACACAGGCCAGCATTTCATACACAGGAAG
>JAUMHG010000051.1:16543815-16570759 GCA_032359395.1 Enteromius anoplus | reverse complement strand
ATCCCTGCCGGACCTGGGACTTGAACCCACAACCTTTGGGTTACAAGTCCAACTCCCTATCCATTAGGCCACGACTGTCCCCATTTATATGATTATATGATTACATGATTTATATAAGAAGTAGGAAACTATGGTGTTTGAGTCTCACAGTATGTTATGTACATGTACTGAACTGTTATTATTCAACCATGACAAAGTAAACTCAGTTTTTCATTCTATGGCACCTTTAAAATGTTGTACTATTTTACTGTATTGAATCATTTCTAATGTGGAGACAAGATATATTGGTTATTTCTCAGTATATTTAATAATTAAACACATTTATATATTCATTTGTCATCATCCATTGCTTACTTAATAGATAGCTTATCGTACTTAAGATGCAGTTTTGTTGTATTTAATTATTTTTTTTATACATTATTGAATCAAAGTTTATCATTTTGTTTGTATATGTGTATATATACACGCATACATGTATGTTATATATATATATATATATATATATACATATACATATTTTTCATATGTTAATAATATAAAAAGGCTAATGAAGCTGACTAATGGGAGAAATGCATCAGTATTGACGTGATGAATGTTGGCCTTGATTTAGTAAATAAATGTCAGTACGTGACAGAAAGTCATTGGCAGGGTGTGTATAAGAGAAAGTGTTTGGGAGAGAACTGTAGGGCAGTAAGCACACAGTGGACTATTGTGGAATGTCACACCAGGATTAGAGTTTTGGGAATCGGCTCTGGGATGTGTCATATCCACAACCTGCACTGATTCCTCTCGGCGTGAGTCAAACACATCCCAGCCTCGTAAGCTGTCGGAGGCTCTGGGTCTGTTAGGCGGGGACGGTGGGTGGAGCAGGGCAGGTGGGGGAGGGTGATGATTCTGAAGGGCGTGTGACATTCGTTGCTTGTTTTTCTCAGTGTGAAATCGAATGTACAGTAATAAACTTGTACTCATTAACTACTCATCATCCCAACTGTGTGTGAATTCCAAAGTCTACAGTACACACCTCATATCAGCAGTGTTTCAGTGGTTCAACAACTATTTCTCCCTCATACTGCACACTGTTTTATCTTTGAAAGTAACATACATATGTATATATATTAGGGGGGTAACGGTTCACAAAAACCACGGTTCGGTTTGATACGAGACAGTAGTTCACGGTTCGGTATGTTTTCAATACGGAAAAAATACAATAAAAAAACTGAATTTTTATTAGATTTTTTTTTCACATTTTTATTTATTAACACTAACATAATATGACCTTGTTTTTTCCCCCTTTTTCTTTTCCTTTGAACAACAATGGAGCTATACTTCGCATAACTTCTGGGGTTTCTTCTTCGCAGCAAATAAACAAGTGTTTTGTAAAAGTCAGCCTTGGATGGTATTTATTGATTAATTAAAACTTAATAAAAAGTCGATTTGAGCCGTTTCAAATCGTGAAAGCTGAGCGTCGCGTGTTCGTAGACCGTGCGCACCACCCACTGACATCCAGGGCGCCGTTTCTTCCTGCGGGACAATCCGCGTGAGGGGAGACAACAGAGGACAGATCCACTATGTAATTTCGTGATGTATGTGTCACCAAAGGCTTAGGGGTTGTTCACATGCAGCGCGCAAGCTCTTGATTTTCCACAGAGCCGCGCAGTTTAAAATCTAAAGCAGAAATGATTTTGTAACTGACAGCGCTTTCATGGTTGCATAGTAACAGCAGACGCGCGAGCGTGAAGCGCTTTGAAATTGGTGGAGGAAGCGACGCTCCTCGCGTTTTCCACTCGTTTTAGACGCTTTGTGAACGTACCCTTATGTTACATTTAATGCTAAAACATTATATTTTACACGGTTTATTCTCTTTTTTTTTCTGAATCGTTCGGTTCGTATATGTACCGAACCGAAAGCCTCGTACCGAACAGTTCGATTCGATACGACGTATCGTTACACCCCTAATATGTATATATAAGTGTGTGTGTGTGTGTGTGTGAACTTGGGTATTGACAACATTTCTCAGCTTTCCATGTAGGGGGCGCTGTTACACATGTTCTGTAGTAATTAATCATTGGATCAAAACAGTGAAGAAGCACAAAAAGCCGAACATGTGAGCATGATTACAACAATTTATTCAACTTTCAGTATTCAAACTAAAGTATCAATTCATCCAAGCCATGTTTTTTTTAAAAGTATTATGTATGTTTCATCGTAAAAGCCATGCACAACTTTATTAACAGTAAACTAATTCCTATGGTAAGTAGCCACGGTATAAGCTGATAAATATCCGGGTATAGTGTAGTGCGTTCACACCGCCGCCCTGCGAAGCGCTGGACTGCATTCTGACTGGTTACCGCCGAAACGCACCATAGCTTATTTCTATAATGTTTACCTTGATTTCAACTCTCCTCGACGCTCTCGCCGTCCATGACGCGCCGCCTCTCGCCACCGTTTTCTTCTGTTTATTTGGCATCTGCCGTCTCCTTCCGCTTTCGAGAAGTTCATTAATATCTTTTTTATTTTATTTTAATGCTATTTTTACTTATTTGTTTTATATTTCATGTTACACATGAGATGGGGTTTTCTGCGCTCTGAAAATATTTGGCGTCCGAAATGTGTGAGGTTCGTACGTAACTTGCAGTCCAAGTCCCAAATCTGTTTACTGCCTCAAGTCAAGAACCCACTGCTGATCTTAGATATTTCTCAGGTTCTTTCAGCTGTAAATCTGTGACAGATTTTTCATGTAATGTCATTTGTGCGTGTCACTGTAATTGTGTGTTTGACCTCACCCTTTAAAACAGAACTAGTGTCTGCATGCAAGTATGCACTAGTAAAACCAAGTAGAATTGTTTGGTCCGTGACCAAAATCTGTAAGACCTCGAATGCTACATCGCCTAATCTGTCATAATCTGCTGAGTTTTATTGCTTTTTTTTGTTGTAAATTGCAGCACCGTGCACGAACAAACTAAAATGGGTGTGTAAACGTGATTCTTTAGCTCACTAGACTGGGAGCTTGAGAAAACACCCACACCCAGTGTTCACACAGACACTTGCTAGCGTTCACCTGCAGGGCTGGCAGGAGTCGCCGCGTGTTGCGTTTTACGTGTTTTGACAGGTTTTTGACTTGGTTACACCCAGTTAGGTGTGTCCTGACGTGAAGGGAGTTCATTTTTTTATAAGCAGAACCCTGAAGGAAAACTTACCTCTAAAGAAGCGTTTCAGTGATGTGTAGTAACACACGAAAAGACTATTTGTGTCAGCTCTAGGCACATTTTGGCACAAATAAACAACCACAAGCGTTGCAAACCATCTGACAAATGCTTAGTATTGCTGCTGTGTGGTTTTTAGCGAAACTGTTTGCTGAAAAACACTGTTCTTAGTGGCAGCGCAGCACGTGTGTGTGCACACTCTCTTCGAGTGTCGACATGCAAGGCATTTAAAATATGTGTTCAGCCTGGTCTCATGATGTTCTGTGAAACAGACCTATGTTTTTTTCCGAGACGGTCTAAAATCTAACTTTCATTTTTATTAGACTGTTGTTTGCAGGGCTGTGGCCAGGCGTTCCTGCTGGTTGGGGAATGTCAAGCCAATGATTACGGGGCATTTTGAAAAGTTTATTGGAACAAATCCATGAAACTACTTCACTGGGCATTTAGGTGCTTGGTTAGTTCATACTAATGTTTTATAATTCAAAGGCTTTGCTGGTGCTCATTGGCTGCTCTAATAAACTAATCAGGATGTTCTTTCCTGAGGTTTGTCCTTGATAGGTCCCACTTCTTTTAGGAATAATGAGCAAAATAATGTGCTGAGTTGCTTAGGTCAGGTCTTTTTTTGCTTATTAGCAATAAAATGTATATGTGTGTTTGTGCTTTTGTTTTTCTTTGTCATACGTTTTATTACGTATTTGTTCCACTGCTTTAAAATCTTTTTTTTTATTAATCATATATTATATGTTATACATATATTATAATTATGTTGTTTATGCATGTATACTTTTTAGATGATATATATATATATATATATATATATATAAAAAAAATTTTAGTGCATGAATGTAAATATAATATAATATAATATAATATGTAAAGTTAGCCTTTTTTATACAAGTAATCAGACAATAAACACTATTATGTATAAAAATAGCAATACAATAAACATGTTTTTAATCCATTTAACCAGAAATAATGCGCTTTTTTGTTTTAGATAAATGATTGGCTTAATTTAAAAATCATAAACCTTGAAATTTAAAGTTAAAATAATATGTAACTATATCCAAATAAATACATAATTTTATATAGGTTTTATTAAATGCTAAATGCTTTTATCCAGTTATTCTTGAATATCTATCCTCTCTGCTGTATTTATTCAAACTTGGTCGTTTTAAGCATATGCAGTTATGTAAAAAAGACTGCTTATGCCTTTCAAGACGCATTCTAGATCTAATCAGACTGCTTCAGTAGGTTGTTTGAGGCGCATACAAGACTTGACTTGACCAGCATCTGCTTTTTTGATTATTTAACTCCTCCCAAACAGAGATTTGCATGTAACAGAGCAATAGAAATAAATCTGACGATTGAATCTTTTTTTTAGGTGTCGATGAAATGTTTAAGCTATGCCAAATCGTGTAGCATTTTTAATAAAAATGCAAGAATCTATACTAACCTTTCTGATAAATGCTCTTCCTCTCCTCTGGGGTTCAAAGGTTTGCTTAGACACAGTCAGAATGTGCTATAAAAAGAGCAAGAGAAATGGAGGATGTACTGAAGGAGGGTCGGAGAGAAATAATTGATAACGTATGATGAGGAGGAGATCGAGTGAAGCCAAGAGAGTACAAGGTGCAGATAAAAGTGAAAACGTATTGCATTTAGTCTATTCCGTTATTTAGAGAAGGTTTTATTATTGCCTCGTTTTAACTTGTGTATGGATTTTAAGAAGCATACCCCTCCAGTGCTGAGCTTTTGTCTGAAACGGACGGTGCAGCAATGTGTTGAAATGAGCTGGAGAGGAGAAGGGCTTTGTTGTGTAGGGGTGTGTGAATGTTCAAACACGCAGAGCCGGTTTTGTGAGGTTGTTGTTCTTGCAATCAAGGATTAGCTCTCACACGCCTTGTTAGAGAAGCCAAGGGTCAAAAACTACCGCTGGCATTCCCCCATCACAGCCGCCCGCCCTCTTCTCCCATGATCCTCTGCACCAGTTTCAATTACTTGTGTTTGTTCGAACTTCAGTTTCTAAAGCTGTTTTGTCCTGCCGGTCATGAACAAATTGTATGTTTGGTACAATGTTTGAGTTTTAATGTTTGTTTGATCTGTGATTTGGCTTTTGTTTTGCAGGTTTTACTTTTGGACTGTTTGGTTTGAGTCCACGAGGCCAACATGGAAATGCACAGTAAGAAGATGCTATTGCCACATTATTATACCTCTATGTGATGCCCATAGCCCAACTCATATTTTTATGTTATTGCTGTTAATCACAGACTTTTATTTCAAAATGAGAATGAGGGGAAAAAAACACTAAAAGCCTAACTTTTTAAATGCTTTTTTGTTTATTTTTTTTCATATATTTACTCAAATATTAAGCATTGTGTTGCTTGATGGCAAAAAAGTGTAAAATTGTCAAAACATTTATTAAAAAATATATATATCTAATATCCAATATTAACTGATACTGATCCATTAAAAAATCTCTAAAAATTAGCTAATATATTGTGCATCCCTTATAAAATTAATTTGAGTAGTATTTTTTTTTTTTTTAATGAGTTCTGTGCTGTGTTATTCTTTTTTTAATGGCTTCATAGCTTCAATAGGTCATCTGTCATCAGGTTTCAATTTATTATAGTAGTAACTTCAGTGGGTGTTTTGTATGATTTTGATCAAACAAAAGAGGCAATAGATCAATTCAAACTCATGTTGTATGTGTGTGTTTCAGTGGCAGAGGCCCCAGGCGCGGTGAAAGTCAAAGAGTGGCAGCAGTCGTATTACGGGACAGATTCAGGCATCCAGTCAAGAGCCACTACGGTTCGCTCGGATGAAGATGGAACAGAGTACAGCACCAAGAAAATCACCTACAGCACCACATTCACAGAGAACCCTGCAGGTGAAAGCCCCATCTGTGCGATGGACCGGGTCCTGGGACTAGGACTGCACGATAACCATTAAACAGTCCATGTTAAGCATGATTATAATTTAAAATGTAATAAATTTCCTTAGAATGGTCACACTTTCACTTAAGATAAACAGACTGACTTTTATATCAGTGGAGAACTTTTACTTCAATGTCTGGTGGTGTTATCAGCTCATCACCACCTCTTCCGTGATGCCATTGAGCGTGTGTTGCCAGGTTGGACACATTTAGTAACCCACTGAGCTGAAAATGCATTTGTTTAAATGGATGGTTCACCTAGAAATGAAAGTTCAGTCATAAACTACTCGTTTCAAACCCATAAGACCTTTGTTCATTTTTGGAACACAAATTAAGGTATTTTTAATGAAATTCAAGAGCTGTTAAACAATTACCACATACAAGGCCCTGAAAGGTAGAAAGGACATCTTACGATTTTGAAACGAAATTAGGGTCAGTAACATTTGATAGAATTAAATTTTTGGGTGAACTAACCCTTTAAGGGGAAAGCTTTAATTGGGGGATTTTAACAGTTGACATCTGGCAACCACGGAAGCTTGTGCGGAAAACAAATTGAAATAAAACATTTTAGTGTAAATAATCAGCAAACATTACAGACAATTATGTTTAATAAATCAAGCAGAAATGGTTTAATCAGTATTAAAATATGGTTTGTTGTATGCTGTACATCAAAACTGTTATCTAGCGTTCCTTATCATCTCCATCAATTGTATCACACACAATATGTTGAACTACAGATTCATTTCAGATTCCCTTTCAACAAAACAAGCACGGGAAAGTTAGTTTATCATTTTACATTTGGCTCTCTCTCTTCTATAGAAGTGGAGTCTCAGTATAACATGACTCGGGCCCAGCGCATAAGAGCGGCCATGTTTCCCGAGACAGTGATGGAGGGAACAGCCGTCCTTTCCACGCAAATGGATCCGTCCCAGCAGACCAATGTACAGAAGCTGGCCGAACCATCTCAGCAGCTCAAAGCCGCCATCATTCATCTCATCAACTACCAGGACGACGCCGAACTCGCCACCCGTGCCATTCCAGAGCTCACCAAACTCCTCAACGACGAGGACCAGGTACCCGCTCGTGTCGGATATTCAGCCTGTGCTGTTTCTATAGCATCTCCGTACCCTGACCTCTGACCATCTCTCGTGGCTTCAGGCCGTGGTGAATAAGGCGGCAATGATCGTGAACCAGCTGACCCGCAAGGAGGCGTCCCGCCGGGCTCTGATGCAGTCCCCGCAGATGGTGGCCGCTGTAGTGAGAGCCATGCAGAACACGTCTGACATGGAGACGACCCGCGCCACAGCCAGCATCCTGCACAACCTTTCCCACCAGCGCGAGGGGCTGCTCGCCATCTTCAAATCAGGAGGCATTCCCGCTCTGGTGCGCATGCTGAGGTGAGAGCCACACTGAAGTAAAGGACTAGTTCACCTGAAAATGAGACTATTGCTGTCATTTTTTCACTCACATGTCATCTGAATGACTAATATGAATCTAAAAATCTGAATTTTAAGGGTAGACTGAGTGAAAACCTGATTTATAAACTGTTCATGTGACTCGTTTCAGCCTAAACCAAAGCTGTATTAATTTCTGCTCTTATTGCACATAACCGGTTTCTTTCATTTGATTATATGCATTTCAATGCGGTTCAGTGCTTTATTTAATTAACTTTTTTTTTTTTTGATAAATCACTTAATCTGCACTTGATCTGAACATATAATCCCCTTTTTGCAGCTCTCCGATGGATTCGGTTCTTTTCTATGCCATCACCACCCTGCACAATCTGCTTCTGCATCAGGAGGGAGCCAAGATGGCGGTGCGTCTGGCTGACGGCCTGCAGAGGATGGTTCCCCTGCTGAAGAAAAGCAACCCCAAGTTTCTGGCCATCACCACAGACTGCCTACAGCTGCTTTCCTACGGCAACCAGGAGAGCAAGGTGATTACAAATAAATGTATTAGTTGTTGATTTTCTGTATGGAGTTTATTTAAAATGTGATGGTGTTAACATCAGTGTGATTCTCTCTCAGCTCATTATCCTGGCTAACGGGGGCCCTGAGGGTCTGGTGAACATCATGAGGACCTACAACTACGAGAAGCTGCTCTGGACCACTAGCCGAGTGCTTAAAGTGCTCTCAGTCTGTCCTAGTAACAAACCCGCTATTGTGGATGCTGGTAAGTTTAGAACTCTTCTTCTAAATGTAGTAAGTAGCTGTGCTGGCTAAGACATCCATCACACTTACTATCTATTGTGGACATCAATGATAGCTGAAATGTTGTGGCTTTTTATCAAACTTATGCATTTTGTCAGGTATATATTGTATTTTTTATTTTAGTAAAAGTTTTTGGAATTTTGTTGTTTGTCATTTTTATTATATTTTTTTTATAACACATCTATAATTTTTATTTCAGTTTGGATTTACATTCAAATTAGAAATATTGCTTTGGCATTTATTAATGTTTAAAAATATATATAATTTATTTTATTTTATTATTTTTTTTAGTTAAAATGTAATTTATTTTATATTATTAATTATAGAATTTATTTACATTTTATGGTTTTACTAAAATATCTAATCACAAGTGTATCTAACATGTTCTGTCTCTCAGGTGGAATGCAAGCTCTCGGTAAACATCTGACCGGGTCCAGTCAACGTCTGATGCAAAACTGCCTGTGGACCTTGAGAAACTTGTCAGATGCTGCAACCAAACAGGTCAGTCTATACGTCAGGTGGTGCCTGTCTTTAATGCAGACACGAAATATATAAACATTTCATTCATTTCAATTCTTCCAAGTCGAGCAGTTTAATTCTAAATTAACATGCTGAAAAAATCCAATGAAGATTTTTCAAAGTGCTCGGTTAATTTAGGTTAATTTAATGTATCATGTCAACCCTCCCAGTTTAATAAAAAAAGAACCCCCCAAAACAAGCTTTATTTCTTAATTCCAACACAAACACTAGAAGTTCTTTGTATTTGTGAGATGTATCCGGCAAACACATGCTCGCTCTCTCGCCTCCTACAGGATGGAATGGAAAATCTGCTCCAAGTGTTGGTTGGCCTGCTGTCCTCTGATGACATCAACATGCTGACCTGCGCCACGGGCATCCTGTCCAACCTCACCTGCAACAACACACGCAACAAGACACAGGTGACCCAGAATAACGGCGTGGAGGCTCTGATTCACACCATCCTGAGGGCCGGTTCAAAACAAGACGTGATCGAGCCAGCCGTCTGCGCCCTGCGTCACCTGACAAGCCGGCACCCGGACGCCGAGGTCGCACAGAATGCGGTGCGAATGCATTATGGCATCCCGGCTATTGTCAAATTGCTCAATCAGCCGTACTACTGGCCAGTCGTAAAGGTAAGTGTATAATAAAACTGAGAGAACTGACAAATTAGTGCCATAGTGAGTAATTGGGTGGTTTGTAAACTAGCAAAGAAAACAATTAAGCTTTTTTTTTTTTATTTACAACATTTTTATTAATAATGATTTATCATAAAAATTAAGATCATAAAAATTATAATTTAATTTTGCTGTCAAGTGCTGTCAAATGATTACTGGCAATTAATCACATTTGTGTACGGTGTATATTTATTAAGCATAATATTTATTTATAATGTATTTATATATATAATATAAATTATATGCATCTATATATTCTTAATAAATATACACAGTATTTATGCGTATACTATGTATATAAAAACTTATATTTTGGATGCGATGAATCGTTTTACAGCACTAATTTTCACATTTATTTTTATTTGGCTATACAGTGGTTTTAGACTTTTATACTGACACCTACTGGTGTGGATGAAGCATTACAAAATAAAAAATACATTGACGTTTTTGGAGACATTCTTTACACAAAGGTAAAACAGCCTTTTATAATCCGCAGACTGCAAAAACATGTCATTTAGATTTATTAAAAATTAAAAACTAGGCTTATTCATTTTGCCACTGGGTTGGTGCTTAAGGCCCAGGTTGATATATCATAGGTGGTCTCTGTCTGAATGAGAAGTTCTCCTATAATGTGCAGTATAAT
Source organism: Enteromius anoplus (assembly GCA_032359395.1). Classification (NCBI taxonomy): domain Eukaryota; kingdom Metazoa; phylum Chordata; class Actinopteri; order Cypriniformes; family Cyprinidae; genus Enteromius; species Enteromius anoplus. The sequence continues at coordinate 16,560,581 of JAUMHG010000051.1, read as the reverse complement.
TATTGCTGACCCCGTGTTTGTCTTTCTCGCAGGCTGTGGTTGGTCTGATCCGTAACCTGGCTCTGTGTCCAGACAATCAGGGTCCTCTGAGAGATTCCGAAGCCATTCCCAAACTGGTCACTTTGCTTACGAAAGCTCATCAAGATGCACAGAAACACCGTTCGTCTACTCAACAAACATACCAGGTATGAGTTCCTGCCCTAAAAAAAAGTACAGTACAGTTCCTGTATATAGTACTATAGTACAAATAATAAATCTAATGAATTGATTCTTTTTGGTGACTAGTAAACATGTTGCTTAAGTAGTGTACTTCAATGAATCAGTAACATGTAGTGCAGTTCCAGGACAAATGACTACAACAGTGTCGTCCAATTCCCAGTCAAGACTCTTTGAGTTGTTGTTTTTAAGTGCATCTTTTAGTGCAGACTTGAATAGATAGATATACTGACTAGTTGTTCATATAATTATACAGACAATGACCCCAAACACACCAGTAAGCGAGCAGCATCTTAGTTCCAGACCAACAAAATTAAGGTTATGGAGTGGCCAGCCCAATCCCCGGACCTTAACCAATAGAAAACTTGTGGGGTGACATCAGAAATGCTGTTTCTGAGGCAAAACTAAGAAATACAGAGGAATTGTCCAATCATCCGTGGCTGGAATACCTGTTTACAAGTGACTCTATGCAGCACAGATGTGAAGCAGTTCTCAAAAACAGTGGTTATTCAACTAAATATTAGTTTAGTGATTCACAGGAAAGCTAAATCTTAACGTTTTTCAGTTTATGAAGTCAATATTTGAGTTTGTATTGAAAAAGGCAGACACTGCTATTTTTTTGAACAGCCCAAAATCATTGTTTCCGTAATTTTCTGTAAAGTGATTAAAATATTGATCGTTCTTCTTCATGTTTTGAAGTAAAATATAATGTGCAGTGTTCCCAATAAATGGAAATAAAAATATAAGAATTCTGAGCTTTACTCGCGTTTTCAAAAACACTGCTATTATTTTGAACATAACTGTATGTAGTTGAAGATGCACCTTTTTATGTTTCTTAAATAATATTGTTATTCCTTAAAAGTGCTAAACAAACCAGAATAAAATTCCTGTTCTTATGCACAGAATACAGCATACAGACTACTGTTTACGCTCAATTAACCAAATGTTTCTCTCTCTCTCTCTCTTTCAGGATGGAGTGAGAATGGAGGAGATCGTGGAGGGCTCCACTGGTGCTCTTCATATCATGGCCAGAGAGCCTATTAACAAAGCCACCATCGCCAGCATGGACACCATTCCTCTGTTTGTTCAGGTAACTCTTACATCTTTCCGCTGTGTTCTGGGTGCGTATGTAAGGGAGTGGGTTTGTACGGTCTTTGCCCTGCATCTGACATGGTCAGTGTATAATAGACATCTGTTTTCTGTCGCTGCAGCTGTTGTATTCTCCACTGGATAACGTCAAGCGTGTGGCAGCTGGTGTTCTGTGTGAACTGGCTCTCGACAAACAGTCGGCTGAGATCATCGATTCGGAAGGAGCCTGCGCTCCTCTCATGGAGCTCCTCCACTCCAGCAACGAAGGGATCGGTGAGTGAGAGAGAAGCAGCCCAATCTCCCAAAAAGATGCCATTGAATACATTAGCATATGAATACTGTACTCACATAGCCAGATTTTCTTGGCATAGACACTAATCAAAGCATAAAGCTTTCCAGTGTGCATGTGTTCTATCAGATGTATAAAAGAAAGCTACGCATTCACATTAACGCTGATCTATAATTTGGACTTAAGCGCGTAACCAAGGTGCCATCTTTCTTCCAGCCACCTATGCTGCTGCTGTTCTCTTCCGAATTTCTGAGGACAAAAACCCAGACTATAAGAAACGAGTGTCAGTGGAGCTCACACACTCGCTCTTCAAACACGACCCTGCGGCTTGGGAGATGGTGAGTTTGCCCCCTGGTGGTGTGGAGGCTATTTAGTGCATTATTTGAACACATTGCACATGCAATTGCTTTGCTTATCTATATATATATATATATATATATATATATAGAGAGAGAGAGAGGGAGAGTGCAGGTTTCTTGACCGTTTCCTTGTTGCATTTTAGGCACACAACACCATGATGGAACCTGGCCTTCCAGAGGATGGTTAGTATATCTTCTCTCTCGCTATGATTTGCTAGCTAATTATCTCCACGACTGCCCGTTACATACCTAACAACTGTATGGTCTGCAGTGGCAGATCAAAACATAATGCAGATCACTAAGTTTCTGTAATGTTGTCTCCCACAGAGCTCGACGGCTACGGGCCCGCAGGATTTCAAGGGTACAATGAAAACATACATATAGACGGTATACCGCTAGATCCAGATATGCAAGAGGATTATGGGCCAGGCATGGGTTACAACTCCATGGCCAGAGGCTTCCATGATTACTAACAGGTTAGTACTGCTCGAATACACTAGCTGTCATTTGAAATCCTCAGATAGGACTGGCTGTATGTGCTAAAGTCTGCATTAAACTGAGTGTTGTGTATTTATTTTACAGCCTGATAATGCCGCTGAAAGAGGGATATGAAAAATAGAAAAGACAGACACTCCTGGCAGAGTTTTTTTTTTTTTTTTTTTTCATCGCTGGACGCCTGTGGTCCATTTCTCAGAAACACACACTGATACTACTGTAATATATGCAATTTCACTGTGCTGGGAGAGGCAGAATCCAGCACAACTTTAACCTGCCTTCATAAAAGGATGACAGCATGATGCAATTTACACGTCTTTTTGTAGAAAATGTTATATTTTAGTGTTTCTTATGGGTGCATTAATACATTGTTGGTAAAAGGACTGGTTAACTATGCCAAAGAGATTTTATTATAATATTTTATAATGATAATCACGTTGCTTTTTATAGTTTTAAGATTTTGGAAAATGCGATCAATGATTTAGACTTGTGATCTCAAAATAAGTGACCTGAGGTCAGCTTCGTTCACGGTGGTTATAGACAGCCGATCGGCTTTTGTGAGCGGCGTGTTGATTTCCTACAGCGCTTAGAACTCAATACAGTGCATCGCCTTGTTTCCTCCCTTGCTGAGACTGTCGAATAATGAGTTTTTATGTTAAGTTTTTCCCACTTTTTTTTTTTTTCACTCCATATATTTGTTTTGCTAAAATTGTCTTAATGTATAGACAAGGAAATACTGATTCTGTTTGTTTTGCATTGCAATGTTTATGGAGTTTTTTTTTTATTTTTTTTGTGTGATAAATGCTGTGCTGATTGAAAGGGACTAATGTTTAACCAAACAATTAAACCTTGAGAGTTATAAAAACTAGCTTCACATTGTTTGAGTACTAACTCCTCTTAGGAGGCAAGCAGAACAGACAAAGGGATTCTTTGTAGAATTTTTACTTCACACTTTGTCCAAAAAAAATAAAATAAAATCATGTTAATTAATACTTTGTAGCGTGCTTCATTCATCAAGTGCTAGGTTGAAATGGTTCATGTTTAAAAAAAAAATACCATCAAGAAATAGTTAACCTAAAAATTAAAATTTACTTTGTTTCCTTGATGGAACTGATTTAAAAAAAAATGTAGCAGTCACAATAAGAGCAGATAAAGCTAAGAACACCACAGTGATCCACATGATTCCAGTCGATAAACTCATCAGGAGAGAAACATGCACTGATCAAGTGTTGTTTACCAGTGAAACCTGTCTAGATCAGTTCTTAACAAATGTGCTGTGAATTTTGGTGTGAGAAGACAACAGGGCTTTTTCATTGGAGGTCCAAGAAGTTATTATGGACCCTTAAGGCCTCTTGTGCTCCTTTATTTTGTGGGGTCCCTCAGGGATCCATTTTGGGTTCCCTTCTGTTTAGTATCTACATGTTACCCCTGGGTCAAATTATGAGTAGTTAAGCTATGCAGATGACACACAATTGTATGTCTTGGTTAAGTCTGGTACTGTTGACACATCCCACATTATGTCCTGCGTCATTGAGATTAAAAATTGGATGTCGAAAAATGTTCTGCAGTTGATTAAGTCCACCCTGTGTAGTCCCAGCAGGGCTAGTATTATAACCTTTCCCTGAGTGTCTCAATGTTTGTAAAGAAGCTTGCAGCAGGTTATTTTAGATTCAGAAGTGTCCTTTGACGTTCAGGTGACTAAACTGGTGCACACCTGTGGCAACTAACAAAGATAAAAGGTGTGTTCGAGATGCACTACACTAGCCTGCCACCGGCTAGCGAGAGAAGCCCCTTGCAGTCAGGGGAGGAGTAAAGAGACGGACACTTATAGGTTTCCGTCTTGGTTAATAGCATCATTATGATGGGAAAATTTTATATACATAAATGTAGATACCTAAAAATGAAACCACCCTTTTATGCGTTTTATAATGAGTTTGTTTTGTAAAAAAAAGCCCTTAAAATTATGAAAAAGAAAATAGCAATAAATCTGTTTTCTATATGTATTATAATTTACAAGAAAAATCCCAGCCCCTCGTTTTTTTTCTGTTGTATTTGTTTGCACCCGTTTTGAAGATTGTAACCGGATGTTATTTTGACATTGCCAAGTTGTTTGTTTAATAATTGTTCAATTAAAAACATATAGGTTTCCGTAGTGCTGAATCAACGTCATTAACTCTTATACAGTAAGAATATATATTTACCATATCGCCTAATCTTCATTGTCATTATTAATGTATTGTTTGAATTTCAGATACTCTATATAAAGATTGATTAGGAACTTAAAAAAAAAACCCACACCGCACACTTCGTGCTTGTCGTCACATAATCTGACCAATGAGAATAAAGTGTGTCGTCACCAATGATCTTAGCAGAATGCATTGTTTTGTAAAGCGGCTGCCGATTTCTTGCGGCGCCGCATTAGAGTTTTTTCTGATGGCTCAAACCCTAACTGTGATTCTTATAGCACAATTTCTAAAACTATTAATACTTATAGCAAAACCACTCACTGAGTTTGCAAAACTAAAAGCACAAACACTGCTAACACACATTCTGCAAAACCGTAGGCACAATTCACTGCACAACACTCTTTTTGCAGAACTTTAAACACAACTCACTGTTTACACTCAATTACCAAATTTCCAACGCACTCCTAACAAAATTATACACATGTACGGCTATCATTAACTTTTTTGCCGACTGTCTGGCACACTTTCACGTGTGAAAACTGTTTTAGATAATTAGTTCACTTTGCAATCAGCCTAAGCACTATAAATACGCCACAGGTAAGCTGTCTTATGTGGAGTACAATGGAAGGAGCAGGAAGAATGAGAATCAGAGGAGGCAGAGGAAGAGGACGTGGAGTTGAAGAAGCGAGAGGATTAGAGGAAGAGGACAAGGAGGAGCAAGAAGAGGACAAGGAGGGGAAAGAGGAAGGGTAAGAAGAGTAAGAAATAGAATAACTGATGACATCAGAGCTACAATAGTGGACCATGTCATCAACCATGGGATGACCCTGAGGAAAGCTGGCCAACAGGTTCAGCCCAATTTGAGCCGCTACACTGTGGCAAGCATCATGAGGACATTTCGAAATGAGAATCGTAAGTACTTTGTAGCACTGCCATACTCTAATGAGAAACACAACAGTACCATACATGCATTTACAGAATTGCTAGACGTCCAGATGTTGGGGGCAGAGGAAGAGCTCACTCCAGAGCAAGAGACCCATATAGAGAACATGGTGATTGCCAATAATGCAATAAGACTGCGCAAAATACAGCAGCGCATAATTGATAATGACACTATTTTTCAAAATATACACAGTGCAAGCATTTCTGCACTAAGTCGTGTACTTGCGCGCCACAGAATAATAATGAAGCAAATTTACTTTCGAGTTCCTTTCGAGAGAAACACAGAACGTGTAAAGCAACTGCGACATGACCATGTGCAGGTAAGCTATAGTGTCATTGGCTCTGATTTTGGAAGTGCATACTGTAGTGCTGTGCATGGGCCTGATGTGGTGCATTTGTTTTGTCTTGTCCAGAGAGTGATGGAACTAAAGCAGATGCCATGGGACATGAGCTACTTTTTGTAGATGAGGCTGGTTGTAACCTCAGTAAAACCAGGAGACGTGGCAGGAACATTATTGGACACTGTGCCATCATCTATGTCCCAGGACAACGTGGTGGTAACATAACCATGTGTGCAGCTATAAGCCAAAATGGTGTTGCTCACCATCATGCAACCATAGGCCCATACAACACTGCACACATTATTGCATTCCTGGACATGCTCACTGTTCAGAGACCAGAGCATACCCGATATGTCATTATATGGGACACTGTTAGTTTCCATAGGGCTGCTTTGGTCCGCAGCTGGTTTAAAGACCACCCATCCTTCATGGCACTTAACCTTTCTCCATTCTTAAATCCCATCGAGGAGTTCTTCTCTGCCTGGCGCTGGAAAGTGTACGACCATCATCCTCTTTAACAGGTAGCCCTTTTACAGGCAATGGAGGAGGCATGTGGAGATATTGACCAGGCATCATGTCAGGCCTGGATACGGCATTCAAGGAGATATTTTCCCCAGTGCCTTGGACTGGAGGATATCGCATGCGATGTGGACGAAATTTTGTGGCCGGACCCAGAAAGACGACATAATGTAGCCTTTTTCTTTGTGAAATTACTATTTTGTGTTCTGAGTCTGACTTTGTCTTGGTTTTGATGAGTGTGAATAAACACCAGTACTTGAAGTTTGGATCCTTGTATGTTTACATGACACTATGACAAAAGTATGACCTCAAATTGACATCTTTACACAGAGAAAGCAAAAGCCAGATGTGTTTTGTATTCATACCATCTGTGTGCAGTTGGCGCATTGTGTGCTTAGTAGATGACGGCTTGTGTGAACGGTTTGATACGAAAACAGTTTTTATGAAGGTGTGAAGAGTTAATCTAGCTGTGTTCGCTTCTGCAGGAGAACTACAATGTTTTGATAATTGGGTGAAAGGTTTTCTTATTTATGTGTAGTTTTGCAAAAATAGCCAATAGTTACAAACAATGTGCTCAAGTCGAACACACCTAAAGTCATTCCTTTCCTTTGTAGATTTGGAAAAGGTCATTCCTGCTTTTATATGTTCCGGACTTGATTATTGGATATATGCACTCTTCTTCTGGTATTAGTTTAACACATCCTAAGAAAAGGGACCACATTACACGTTCTTTGGATGCCTGTGAGTTTTAGAAGTGACTTTAAAGCCTTGCAGGGTCAGGCTCCAGCCTACATTTAACGGCTTGTAATTGTGTTACTGTACAGGTATTTTTAGTGCAAAGCACATGGTCATTTTGTTTTGAAAGGTGCTATGTCAATAAGTGCTTGAATTTGTTCGTTACAAACTCCATTTTACTGCACAATTAAGAGATGGTGTGGATTGTGATGTTATCAGCTCTCATTCTGATGGCACACATTCACCACAAAAGCTTCATTTCTCAGTCTACTCCTGAGATCTACATCTACATCTAGGGTGGCCTTAACTTTCGGCTTTTGGTTTGCATTAAGCCAAATCGTTAGTCAACATACAAGTGAAAATTTGAGTGTACATTAACTATTTCTTCTAATTTCACTATTTACCAAACTACACTGACATGCAAAGGTTGGCAAACCATACAAAATACAGAACTTCCATTCTGTACATTCTGCTTTATTAAAAGTGTACATCTCACCAAAACATTACAAAGCTGATGTACAAGATAAAATAAACGGCAATGTCTTCTGTTTTAAAACAGAAAAATTTAAGCCCATTTAATACATAAAAAGGAAAAAATAAAAAACCTACACCTACACTTAAAAAGAAAAAGGCAGGCAAATGTTTGACACAAACATAATGGAGAAATCAACCCTTCTGGATCAAATCATCACACTTTGAAACAGCACATCTCATTTTAAACAAGACCTTCACATCAAAGCATTAAAATATTGATAAATGAGAGAAAAAAATAAAATAAAAAAAAAAGTAAAATCTGATTTGATTTATGGCAGACCAGCTGCTAATATGCTACCAAGGAGAGTCCGATCCTTCAAAGCATTCTCCACATCTCGCTCTTCAATCTTCAGGGAGATCTAGGAAAGACAATATTGACATTGACCCCTCATTAAGCTGTAATGAATTACGATACTGATTCTGAACACTACATTTTCTGTTCAAGTTTTGATTATTCATAACTGCTCTTACTTTCGTCATTCGAGCCTCCTTGGCCTTTTTGAGTGTGAAGATTCCTCTGCTCTCCAACAGACTGCAGAGAGACAGACACTCGGTCTGTCCGACGCCGCTCACTTGCCTCTGTTTACACAGTTTACTGTACATTTCACACAGCTGCGGGAACACAAATAGGGTTATCAGCCCCAAAACGACTTCACTTCCTCTTTAAGTTACAGGGTTTAGAAACAAGTTTGGGGTTTAATAAAATTTAGCCTCACCTTGCCCAACTGGACCTCTCTGCTCTTGCCATTACGGATGATGAGCAGTAGACAGCAGACCAGAAGCTTCTGCTGCAGAGGAAAGCTCTCGCTGTCCCCGCTGCTGGATGCCATACGGTCACCATACACCTCTGATAAAACACGCGCCACCTGAGGGACACTCACCCGCGATACTGCAACAAGAAAGTAGAGACATATCCCCCTCATTACATTCTCTCTGTAAACATTTAGCTGTAATTATGACTAGCCAGGAGATTTTGCATGACCTTTTTAAGAGACCAAACGTTTAGGATCTATAAGATTTTTTATTTTTTTTAATTAGTTTCTCATGCTCATCGAGGCTGCATTTATTTGATCAAAAACACAGAAATTGTAAAATAATATTACAATTTAAATGAGGTTTTATTTCAATATCATTTAAAACGTAATTTATGTGATGCACGGCCAAGTTTTCATCAGTCATTACTCCAGTCTTAAATGTCACATGAGTGACCAAATCATTTTAATATGCCGATTTATTGTCAGAATTCTCAATGCTGGCAACTTGTGCCAGCAAGTAAATAAGTATATATATAAATATATATTTATATTTTTGGGAAACTGCAATCCGGATTAAAAATTTTTAAGAAATTGGAAAAAATATTTTCTAAAAATCTAAATCTAAATGCTATCCCTTCTTATAGATTACCATAGCCTTGCAGAATTATAGTTTCAATATCTTTCAAAAGAAAATACAATATTATTTTTTCCCCCTGTATTTTTGATAAAATAAATGCAGCCTTGAGCATAAGAAACTCCTTAATTATTTTTATAGCTCTGATCCCAAACTTTTGTCCAGTAGTATACACACTAGTGCTGTACGATTAATCATATCGCAATCGTGATCTCAGTCTGTGCGATCACATTACAGCAAATGTAGCGATTATATTAAATAAACAAACGCATTCGTGGACGTAACCAGACATTCATTCTTGCGTTCAAACCAGACGCGAATAAAGCGGTAAGCGCGTGTGATTTATATGTTAGGTCAATGCAAAGAAGTAATTAGACATCCTGCAGCGATTCAGAACAGGAGCGCGCGCCGATTGAGCATTTATTCTGGCAGCTTGTCCTGCAGGAGGCTATAGACAAGCATCTTTCTGTCGTATTTTCCAGCGTTCTTCTCCGAACACTGTGTGCTTTGATTTATGTCATTTCTCTTCACCTGCTACACGCTTCTGCGCCACTCCTGTGTGCTCTCATCCGTTAACATGGGCGGCAGAAAAAAATACACGCTGCTTACGCCCTGCTGACACGTGCAGTGTGAATCCGGTGTGAACTCGACATGTTCAAGCGTCCAACTACACGCGAATAGCGAAATATATTAACCCAAGTCACCTCAGGTGTGAACACACTTTTAACAAAGAGGGATTTGAGAAAATGATTGGCACACTGGACAAGAGAGACCAAAATAAATATATCAAGTATATGTTACATCCTGCTAAAATGTTTTGGGACAACAAAATATAAAAATGGGTATTTGTTTTATTTATCTGTACTTTTGACTTTTTAATTTTATTTTAATGTTAATTTAATGTCATTTAATTCAGTAATGTAAAGATGTTACTGTTATTTAATTTTGTACAATTTAGTTTTAATTAGTTGTTGCTAGATAGCACTGTAAACTGTGACTCATTAGTAATCTGTGTGTGCATTTTCCTTGATAACAAGCAAGTTGAGTCAAACCACTTATATATCGTATCGCAATTTTGACCTTAATAATCGCAATGGGACATTTGTTCCAAATCGTGCAGCCCTAACACACACATTTTATTACTCCTATTTCCTGGAAAATACGTTAGAATAAAGTTATTCCTACCTTTAGGGCTGGCTGCAGGTTCGGGTGCTATATTAGACCTGTCAGCCGCTTCCATGATCTCCACAGCCCTCCTGATGGATAAACACACAGATGTGTGAGAACCACGCAGAGGGAACAGTCATGGCAGTTTTGTTTTAAAGCTGGTTCTTACCTGCATATGTCGAGCGCTTTTCGGGCATCTCCTGACACGGCTGAAACTTTTCTGGCACAGAACTGAACTGCTGCTGCATCTAAAACCCCTTCACCTGACACCTGAACGCACACGAATAAGCCAGTGTATTAGTACCTCAGAACGTGAAAAATATGAGAACAACAGGAAATATGAAAGCAGGCTTACTTGTGTGAGCCGGTCTTGAACGATTGCATTAAGCTCCTCACGACTGTAGGGAGGAAAGTTGAGCAGCTTGGGTCGGCAGTGAGGTTTGGCCTGCAGTCTGGGCAGAATACGGTCTGTCAGGTCCAATGCGTTAGCAATACCTAAAGGGTTAAAGATCACAAGTCCAAAAAAGCCCTCTTTGTCTAGAACAGAAACAGAGTACACACATTTGGGGACATCCATGAATGAATCTCTTACCAATGAGACAAACGCGGGATTTGGGCAGGTAAGGCCACTCAAAGATCGTGTAGAGAACCTCCTGAGACTTGCTGTCCAACTGGTCCATCTCATCGAGAACCAACAGGCTGTTGCACACAAAAACACCACAGCAAGAGCTAATCAAACAAGGACACAAAGTATGACCTCGCCCACAGCAAACGATGAGCTGAAAACCTGAAATGTTTCATTCAAATTAGCATGAGCCGACTTACACAGTGGGCCCAGAGCTGGTCAGAAGTTTCTCCAGCCGAGCCTCGCTGTTGCCCTTTGACACCCCCAGTCTCTCTCCCAGCAATGGAAAGATGGCATGTGAGCTACGCAGATTCATACAGTTGATGACCACAGTCTGAACACCTTTCAACAGAGCCTGGAAACCAAAGACGACAGATAAGCACTGTTGCTTTTTTTATGTTTAGACTCCCATATTTTCTCTCGAGCTCACCTTTTGTTCCTGGAGGACACAGTTCAGACAGGCAGTCTTGCCTGTGCCAGGAGCGCCAGAAATATAGAGGCTGGAGGGTTTTTCAGCCACCACATGGTTCTTCAGGAAGGAGATGATGTCAGCTCTCTCGGTCTCGCGAGAGAGAAGACGTTCAGGTACCGCTGTGTGAAGAGCCTGCTTTACACTCTGATAACCAGACTCTGGAGGAATAAAAAAAACAAACAAAAACATAACAGATACAGATTACTTAGTTAATATTAACCGGTTTTGATACATCTTCACAAATTAGTTAACGGACAATCAACAAAACATACTTTTCAAAGGAAAGAGTCGAGTCACAGGGAGCTTTCCCTCTGCACGGGGGATCGGGTTTGAGCAGGGGGTCTCCTGCAGCCGCTTTGGCGATGGGCGCGAGACAAGAGAGAGGGGAATTTTGGGTGAGGACGGGGTGGGACGTGGAGGTGAGAAGACCGGTGTGTTCTCATTGAAGGATAGTTTACGAGGAGAGCACAGGGGAGCGCAGCGCTGCTTCGGAGGAGAGCCAAGCATAGAGGCCGGGAGGTTACAGCCATTCTCGTCTCCTGAAAAAACAAGAGCAATGTCAATGAAGTAAAAACAAAACCATGCCACACTACTATCGCACAGCATCCGTGATGGCTGTTTAAGAGTGATGATTAACACACCTGTACGTTTGCGGGGGCTCAAGGGCAGCCTTTCTGACAAAGAGGTGCTCTTCAACACAGACTTCCTCGGAGACAGACAGACGCTGAGTGAATCCCCCACATTTGACTTTCTAGGGGACAGAGGGGTGGTCCGGACATCCACTGCATTCTCAGCGGAGCTTTTAGGCTGAGAACCCAATCTTGATGACTTTCTTCGGGGGAACTGAAGGGTGGGCTGATTTTGTGAGCGAGTGCTGGGCATTTTTAGTTAAAAAAGGAAGCAGATCTGAAAGAAAAAACACAATGACGACTTGGTTTACTGTAAATCAATGACACCCAAAAGCACAATAGCTTGCGATATATTCTGTGTCAGATCTACTTATGCGACTGAAATACATCTATTGCATCACAACGGCAGAAACCGAAATAACCCATCTAACGTTAGAATTTAGCAAGTAGGTGTAACTAGTTTTTAGCGTAGACCCCTGAGGTGCGAGTCATTAACAAAGCCATACTAGCCTAAAACCTGTTGGGGGTTGGTTGTTGTGTAATATAATCAAGTCTTGCGACGAAGACAATCATTTGTGGCCATTTTGTGGAGAATCACAGAGATCAAAGGTGATCACAAGTTATGTAACAGTTATTGCTTTCCATTTTGGCGGCCTGAACCTACAGGCACTTTGTTGTTGATCGTTTTGTCAATGATTCTGCCGGTTTTACTTCACAACAGCGCTACAACAATAACTAAATTAGCAAATAAACGGTTTAATTTTATTTAAAACATATGTCTAACCAATGCTGTAAATGAAAAGTGAGCAGTTCCTGCTGTGGCTCATTTGGCGCCAAGCTGTTTGTTCCCACGCAATAAAATAACTCTTACTTCAAAAAAACAAGAAACAGCAACCTTTTAAAAACGACAGAATTAATTCATTTAATGTCTTACCTGTCTGAAGCTGAATTTGTGTTGACGATCGTTGTAATTATGCCAAATTGTAGCTCTCTCCGAGTCCGCTCTTGACTGTCTGTATTCACCCGCCGTCAAACTAGCGCCAAAAGTGCTGCAGCTCAGTCCTCCTCTAAACAGCTGACTAGCTGGCGTGTGACGTACATTCATGACAACGCACCCCATTGGCTGTCGGAGGTCCCGATGGGTTTAAGGAACCAATAGGATTCCTAGTCCCTTCCCCCATTGACTTGACTGTAAAGGCGGGTGATTCTTTGTTGGTATTTTGGCGGAAACAATTTCCCGGGAAATATTAAGAAAGTTTTTTCCCCTCACTTAACTGCATGGTTGTTGCATAAATTGAAGGAAGTTGTTCTACAAACAATATCCACTTTTGACATTTTCATTTGAATCTTGATGGTTTTCATATTGTCAGGCTCATTTCTGCCTCGCGCACACATGCTGCAATAACTTGAACACATTCATTTCTAGATTTCCTGGTCTATGGCAATCTATAAGTTTATATGCTCTTAATTTTGGAAAGGGTTTGGTAATTGTATGGCCATTTTTGTATTTTTTTTTTACCGTATTTGCTCATCTATAAATGAGCTACACGTTTCTTATTAAGAGTAGTTGGGGTAAAAAAAAGACCAAATCTTCATGATTTATGTTAAGCTATTGCATTATATTTTAGAATACATTAAATAACTGTAGTTTTCGCTCTTCATGTCAAATGTACTATACTAATATAAAAAAAAGGTGGCAAATAAAGTCTCATAAAAAAAGTGCTATAAACGATTTTGTAAACAGCTTGTCTCTTCAGAGAACATGCTTCAATTCTCACGTGACAAAGTATTTAAAAACCACAAATACTGAAAACAATCAAATTATTTTCTGTTTTATCTTCTCATTGCTTAATTTCCTTAGATCTATAGGGCAAAGCTGCCTGTCTTAGTTTCTGTAACAACAGTGCCACGGAATGGGTTGAGGATTAATTGCGTGGGAACATACATTTAGGTAAAAAAAACATCATGCCTAATATTGTCTCTCATATTGACATTTCATTCAAGTATTTGACTTTAAATTCATTGATTGTCTGTGAAATGATTTCATGTTGGATAATAGCAGTTTCTGTATTTGTGGGCTCAAAATACATCCATTTTACAGGACATCTTGTTCTATAATTTAAGTGCACTTAAAAATGGTGACAAGAAGGTTCCTTTTCATTATTTAGTTATTCTTATCCATTGTTTTTTTTTATTACTAATGTTGTTTGTTGTGACAAAGGACTATGAAGTAAAACGTCTTCCAACATTACTGTATGAACAAAGATCAACACATTAATATAGTACCATTATCCTAAAGAAGCACATTAATGCCCATTCCCACCTTTTATTGGAGAATTATATTGACACATTTAACACGTTCAGAAACAGAAAACAAAAAAGACATTTACAAGTCAGACTGATTGGTCACCAAATCCCAATTAATAGCTTCTATATTAATGGCCAGAAGTGCCTGAACGTTATTAACATACTTGGTCACTTTATAACATATAATACAACATCATAGAATTAAAATATGCTCATTAGAAAACTTCTAGTGTTTTGTACAGAATCTTCTAAAATGTATTTCCTGAAATTCAGTTTAGGATTAAAAAAGGATGAAAAGCAATGCGTAAATGACCCAGAAACATTTGTACCCGGCCGGAAAAAGGGTGCAGATGAGCCAGAAACTGGCACTGTATCTGTATACTGTTTCACAACACAAAGATCTCCAACAAGACCAAGTCTTCGATGACACTTAGTGTATATTTGGTCAGTAAAAACATAGTTTAAGTTCAGCATTGAGCTGATTTGAGACCATATTGGCTGTAGTAGTTTTTTGTAGTGTGACGAGGAAAACGAAACTGTGGAATGAACAAGAAACGAGGCTGTTTCGTGGCCTCTGTAGTGTAAGCAAACACTTTCAGAATTTAACTCATTCCAGACTGATTTGGAAAGAAATAAAGAAGAAGAATAAAAATACATACAATTACATGATTGTCCAGAGAAATACAGACTTTGTGTCTGATATGCATAGTCATCGTTCATCCACAAGTGCTACACATTTTCCCACTGCATGAAAAAAAAACAAAAAAAAAAACTTTGGCTGCTGGAAGTTGTCTGCTCTCACATTGCTGCGCCGCTGTCATCTTACACGATATTAAAAGGTGCATTTCTAGGCAGCACAGGAATATTGCACAGTGTTTTCGCGGTCTAGAGGTACAGCATTCTGGAGTGGTTTGGACCAGAGATCACGTAGGTGTGATTATAGTGTTGTTCTATGAAAAATGTCATGTTATTCAATGTATTTGTAGGTGCAATTATTGTTTGTGTGGCAAACACACATAAATATATACTGCCTATGCGTACATATTTATGCATTTGTGTCATCTCTTCTTGGTCCTTTTCTTCCCTGAACGGTGTTCACTTCCCTCCAACAGGAGGCAGTGGAGGAGCACCTCTCACTAAACCTGAAGAGATAAAGAGGACATGAGGAGATGTGTTTATCTATCTATGAATGATAGGTCAAAGATAAAAATAAAGTCTTTACCCTTGTTGCTTTGGCTCGGGTAGGTCTTTGGGAAGGATCTGTATTCTTCAGGCAGGGGAAGGTCCTCGATAGGGTGGAAGTCGTACTTGGACTCAAAATCATCTGAGAAGAGACAAACAACATTTTAAAATGAGAAAACACAATCTATTTTATGCACTACTTAGCAGAGTCAAGATGAGCACACTAACGTAATTTGGTATGTTCAGAATAAATGTTTTTGCTAATGCATTGAAATTGAATTTAAAAAATAATTATAACAGTCTTTTGCAGATTAAAGCATCATTTAAAATTCTAAGCAATACATTCAATATTAGTGCACACTAAAAAAGTTTTGAATGCTACATTTATTTGTAAAAAAACAAAAACAAAAAAAACGCAAAAACGTAATATTAAATTAAAAAGTAATTTATTCTGAATTATAATTATAGGCTATAATTTATAATTAAAACTGAAAATATTTTGCGGAAACTGTGATAAACAGCTGGTAAAGAAATTCATGACTTGTATTTAGTTCATCAAAAGAAACGGTATTATTATTGACATTTTACATAATAATATGTAAAATAAATGTTACGATTTTAGTTACAAAAACCGTTCATAGAACTGCAGCACAAGCGTCTCAATTTTCCATTTGTTTCACAGCCGCAAATATTTAGAATATAAGTTTTGGCCATTTGCAATCCATATTAAGTTCCCCCAGCAATATTTCAATCATTAAAAAACGCAACAAAACGTGTTAGAAACACTTAAAGGGCCTTAATATATTTTAAACAGTAATATTAAAATAACAAATTCAGTAATCTCTGTATTAATGACACAAAGTATACATAAGAAAGCAGATGAGGCTGGAATATAACAGTTATAATGGTTTTCTCTGGGAAAGCACTTAACATGAAACTTTGCACGGTGTGTTTATATTATATTTTTATACACGTAAATAGCGAAATAGTTTAGCAAACATATCTTGTTTATTTTAAGTCTTTTTTTTTCTTATTAAACGTTTACATTTTTAAACTTATTGAGCACAGTAGCTGTTGAAAATAAAAGATTCTTCTGAAAATAATCCAACCTGTTAAATACTGAACTACAGAATATAATCAAAAAGCTGATTTTTTTTAGCTACACTGTCCAGCACACAGACTCCCATAATATATACATAGATTAATTTTTTAAAATCTAGATTAAAATGGCTCATTTGAGATCTGCCAAAGGCATTCAGAATTTGTGTGCTACCTATTATATTTGAGATA
>JAUMHG010000051.1:16507801-16541593 GCA_032359395.1 Enteromius anoplus | reverse complement strand
CTAGTCCCGTCCGAACAAGGCTACAGTGTAATTCGGCTATACATCCGCACTAAAGGTGAAAGTCACCATAGCTTGTAATATAGACTCCAACCCAACTTTGAGAAGAGATTAACGGCAATATCTTTTTATCGCGCGATAAGAGTCTCGCGTTAACGCCGATAACGCCCACCACTAATATATATATATATATACACACACACACATACTATAATAATTTACCAACACATTTTCATGACCATGGGTTCCTTATTGTCTCATGATATGTAGGTAAACAAATACTTTTATGTTAATGGGTTTACCTTTAAAATGATTTATTTACAGGATAGGCCTGCATGATTTGTTCAAAAAATTGATTGTAATTAAGAATTTAAAAAAAGTACATGTATGTGTGTGTGTATGTAAATAAATAAATATTTTGTCATTTATTGCAATTTCAATTTCTTAAATGCACATTATAAAGAACATTAAGAGATGTAGTTTGTGATGGAGGCGCATGAGACACTGCATCATGAGCTGCTCACACGTAAATGCATTTCATGCAACAGATTAAAATAGAGCCTCTTGTGATTTCATAATCCTATTAAACTATATCATCATTTCAATTTTGCAGCTCCATTTCTTTTAATTTGACATTTTTCGCATTTTGGTAAGGCATGAACCCTCTGCAGTTCCCTCACTAGAAGAAGTACCCAGACCTGTATTTTCAGAACGTCTCATCTCCGCATTCTGAGAAGGCTTTGTTAATAGTTGTAATGAGGAAATAAATGGGCCGCATTTGAATTACTGAGAGCTCATTTGACTCCAGGGTTATTTTCATGTGCTGCTGCACAGGAGACTACAGATCCGCTTCGCAAACCAAAGTTCTGATCAACGGGAACTTCCCACAAACAAACAAATCAGCAACTAAGAGAACAAACTCAACTGATGTTCCAAAAAAGATTGCATCATCTCACCATTAAAAGACCTGGAGGCAGATGACGTATGTCCATTGCGGAGAGGTGGAGGAGGAGGAGGTGCATGTCCTGAGTGCTGACGTCCAGTAGAGGATAGAGGAGGGGGCTTCCCTCGACTGTGGGGTTCAGAAGATGTCTGTGGCCCGCCACGATAAGGAGGCGGAGGGGGTGGTGTTTCCCGAACCCCGTTGCGACTCGCAGGAGGAGGAACCTGAGGAGCTGAAAGAACACTTTTTTATTTTAAATGAGATCTACATTTACTTGAAAACCCTTGATTTCAAGGAACAGTTCATGAAAAAGTGTCATAATTTAGTTATTTCTTTTGGAAACTGCAGTGATATGTACATGTTGGTAAGCATTTAGTTTATGCCATGAGACCAGGTAGTCATTTTCAAACTTTAATGAAGCTTTCTAAGAGAAGCTTTTTTTTTATCAACTGAGCAATCCGTATGTTGGCAAACAACAGTGCAATGCATTCTAATCTCACAGCCTCAATTCAGGCTGTCACAAACTGACTAAGGTCTGCAGTAAGTTTGTGTTTTACCTGTGCTGCGCACCCCTGGGTCTCGTGATGGTGGCGGGGGGCGTCTGTTCTGCTGCGCAGGGGGTGGAGGAGCCTGGCTACGGACGTTAGCATTGCCATGGCTTCTCTTATTCAGCGAGTTTCGTCTCTGTGGCAACTCGGGGGCCGGGTCACCATTTGCAGCATTTGTCGGCTGGCGATAAGGAGGAGGAGGTGGAGGTGCATTTGAGGAAGTGGAGGAGGATGAAGAGGAGCGAGATGAAGGAGGGGGGTGTCTAGAATGCCCATCCCGAGAAGAAGATGGCGGTGGTGGAGGTCCCTTGCTTGCGGGCGGTGGTGGAAGGGGTTTCTCACGACTGTGTGCCCCAGAACCCTGTTGGGCTGGGGAGGGCCCGCGGTTGCCACCGCGATTGAATGGAGGTGGTGGAGGCGGAGCGGAGCTGGTGGGTTTTGAAGATTTGGAGTTGTCTGGCACGGAGGGACGGTGATTTCGTGGCTGTTCTGGCGGAGAGGCGCGGCCTCCATTACCACGACCCGAGCCGTCTAGTTCAGAATGACTCAAGACACGTGGGACTGCTGGACGAGACCCGGGCGGCCTCAGCGCTGACCGTCCTACAGAGCTGTCTGTGTGAACACAATCAAACAATTAGAGATTATTATGGCTGCACAATATTGGGGGAAAAGTCATATTGCAATATTTTTTTCCTGCAATATATATTGCGATGTTAAGGATTATACTTTGGTTAGTTGACTTCATAATTGTAAGGAATTAATCATTATAAAGCTAGTATGGTGAATTTGTAGGGGTGAGCGATATGACCAAACTCTTCTATCACAGTAGAAGCCCTTTTCTACCTCGATAACGATATATATCACAATATAGCAATTTGTATCTGAAAATGCATAATTAAAAATTCAAACACAAAGAAACTGTTTCATATAATGTAATTTTATTTAAACTGAATTGCAGCAATACTTTAAGTAAAAAAAACAACAACAACAACCATACTGTACTGTGAGTTTAATGGTTTTTTTTCTCAGAACAACATGTACTAACATTGCCTGACAGTATACCAGTTCCCACGGGGCATTCTAAAACGCTTAACGTGGCTTAAAACACCTAAAACGACAAAGGAAACCCACATTTCTGTCAAAGCTTTCTTATAATAATCACTAACTAATGTTACGGTCAAAAGAACGAGCCCACATTCCACAGATAAAGTGAATAATATCCCGTTAAACTGTTTCCTTATAATGGAGGTGAACACTTAACTGAGTAAACAGAGTAAAAGATTGTTCTTTTGACAGTGGCAAATCTTTATTATAAATAAAATTGGACAGAAGTTTGGTTTCTCCCGCTCGTTGTAAATGTACATTAAGCCACATTAAGCTGTTTCCTTATAATGGACTTCTAAGGGGGAGAAAACGCTTAACGTGAAATTATTCACTTTATCTGTTGAATATGGGCTCGTTTTTGACAGTAGTTAGTGATTATTACAAGGAAGGTTTGACAGAAATTTGGGCTTCCCTCGTCAGTTTTTAGGGGCGTTAAGCCGCATTTTTAACGTTAAGTTAAGCGTTTTAGAAAGTCCCGTTTCCACCGCTTGCTAAAACAGTGCTCTTGAATCCCGTTCGTCTAATTCGTATCACTTTTCCTATACCCAAACCAATTCCACATCACACACGATGCACCTTTTTTCTTTACAAACTCATCGTTGTTGGTTTCGTCACATGTAAGCGAACTCAGCGCTGCTGCACCGAGGGGTGAGCGCGCGCTGGGAAAACAAGAGCTCGTGCATGCGCAGCACTACCAGAGACTCGCTGAGGCTTGTCCAAGAAGTCGCTAGATTTGTCACTAGTCGGTTTATTGGAAAATTGTCACCAAGGGGTTCTGAAAAGTCGCTAAATCCAGCGACAAAGTCGATAAGTTGGCAACACTGCCTCTTCCATTGTCGAAGTGAATGAGTATTGCGTGGTTACGTAATTTGCAACGTCATCTCAACCGCGATTAAGACAACAAACCAAAATCTCTATTGGTTGACACATTTCTACCGGTTAATCGCGTCTACCGGTATATCACCCTCCGCTACACACTGAAATGAAAATTCTGGATGCATTTGCCAGAAAAAAAAAAAAAAAAAAAAAGAATAAAAAAATGTATATATATATATATATTTATAATTTTATAAAATAATATAAAATCATCTTGTAAGACTTTTTAATTTGACTAAATTTCTAAGTTACAGAATAGATAAAATACAACCCAATAAAATAACTAGGCTACACTTTCATTGATTTTCATTCAGTTCTATGCAACAGAATCTTTAACTGATTTATTTATTGTTCAATATTCTTAAGGCATTATAAAGAATGCAGAAATGCATCATAAATACCTCTATAATATGGTGTATCATCTCATGAATATTCACAAGAACAGTATTAATCTGTTAAAATTTGTGGCTATAGCTTTTAACAGTATAATAATTTATTAAACACAGTGAACATGACTCATCAACTTAAGTTACAATGGATTATATTTCTCCTAGTTATACTGAAGTATATGCCTCATATTTCGCCTTTTTACTTATGCTCCTTTACTTAAACCGGACAAATACCATTTAGAAGTAATAATAATAACAACAATACAATTTTTTTCTCAAACAGAGAAAATATTAGATATTGTAAGAATGTGCAATATGAATCATTTGCTTTGAACATTTATTTTGTTTCTTTTTATAATATCAGTTTGATTATTTTGATGGTCTCCTTTAGACAGCTGTTGATAAGTAACTCTGCAACTACATATCAACTTGCCTTCTTTAGAGTATTAATAGTGTTTCTGCTAAATATATGCTAACACCTTTTATTTTGCTGGTTCCTCTTAAGACAAACTGAGTATAGGATACTTTGCTAGTGTGTAAACCTTCTACCTAACCTACCTAAGTCTACTAAAACTCGCATTAGCTTCAATATTAGCCTCACAGGAAACACTCAAATAACACTCAGCACCTGACCACTCACAAGATGTACTAAAGTACTGTGAAGAAATAAAATAAACAATGTTAGTGCTATCAAACGATTAATCACTGAATCATTTACATAAAAAACTAAACTAATTTAGAGGCTCAGAAGTATTTATTAAACAGTTTACATGAACACTGAACATATCAATGGCACACACATTAGCCATCTATCTGTAAACTTTGAAACAGGAACTTCAATTTTAATAACAAAAAATTATTAAACCTTCCACACATCCGATTTAAAACCCGAAAAACTGAATGAATATGAAATAGTGACTGAAATGCACCCCATTATAAGGCCTACTGAACTCGCTTTACCTTACAAGATGTTAATCTGGATTAATATCCTTATTTATAATCGAGCATTGTCTGAAGAAACCAACCACACATAAAATAAAGACAATGGCTATGCTGTGATTTGGGCTATATTTACATGTAAAATAGAATTAGAAACAACATAATATCTATTTTAACTGAAAGCCCTGCTCCTCTCAGCCGCGTGCTGAACAGACCAGACGCAGAGAGGTGTGTGCGCACGCTGTGAAAACGCGGCAGTACCGGAGACTCACTAAGGTTTGTCCAAGAAGTCTCTAGATTTGTCGCTAGTCACTTTTAGGGAAAAATGTCGCCAAAGAGGTCTGAATAGTCGCTAAATAGAGAGAAAAAGTCGCTAACTTCGCAACACTGATCTGTATTGACAGTAGACCGCAAAGAATGATGGGCACGCCTGGGCTGATGGGAATTGTAGTTCCTGCTGTTTGCTCCATTCGCCTGAACAAACTTTTCTCAGAAGACCTATCGAGTCATGCGACCACGGTAGTATCGGAAAAATTTGATATTGCTGTACGACGGTATTTACAATACCGTTACATCCCTTTTATATACACATATCTACAATCAAAAGTATGTACAAATTAAAATGTATTATAATTGTTCTTATTGAACACATTATAAGGTTTGTATAATGCATTACGCATTTATTATAATGCCTTAACAGTACCTTTATTATGCATTATAAATAGAAAGTATTTCTAAAAATGGTGAAAAAGTGTCACCAATGGTGCAAAAACCCATCATTGCACTACCCACTGTGAAAGCGAAACATACCTCCGACTGGTCGTAGTTTAGGTACTCCTCCACTGAACAATCCTCCCATGGCCATCGGTCCAGAACCACCTCCAAATCCTCCACCTCCTCCTCCCCCTCCTCCACCTCCTCCACTGCCACCACGACCGCCAGCCTCTGCCAAAAAAAACCCCAAACTGGGTTAAGCTGGGTTAAGTCAAACATTAATTGTATTTTCAGCAGCAGTGCTTTACAGAAGACGCACTTTCAAGTACAGGTGCACTTCTGTCATTGACCCCACTGGTCTTCTTTAGTTTGGCCCCTTTACAGATGTCTGACAGTAGAGCTCCTCTTCCTTTAGCTTCATCTCGATTTATTTTTGGCGGTGTGGTGTTTGCCTGAAAGTCAAAACATTTGTAAGTTAAAAACCTGATCTACTCATTTATTTAATTTTTGGTATTTTTGACCAAATAGGTCACATTTTTAAAAAGTTAAAAATGCATTTGATCGGCTTGAATGTCTCTTCAAGAAAAAAAAATTGTTCTGAATTTGATACTGATTTTGTTTTTGTGGAGCATTAAGATTGAGTACATTTTTATAAACATGATAAAACTACATTAAAACTGGGAGTAATAAATGTTTCATGCTAAATATGAAAATGCTGTTCACTTCTGGTAAAACGATATAATTTTAGTTTTCAGTTTCTTAAGTTTATTTAATTATGACACGTAGCGTCCCTCTGCAAACTCCAAAAATCGAATGATATTTAATTAACCTTTTTTAGTAAAATATAAAATCAAATATTATATGAATGATATTGTAGGAAGTAAACCAAAGAAAAAAAACTAAATAATTAAATTAATTAACATTTTGGTCAAACATTTACCTTGCAAAGTATCTCAAACATACATATTACTTAATTAAACCTACTGATATGTATTTTTTGTCAAAAAAAAAAAAAAAAGCATACAGAGAGTTAGAAACATGAATTAAAGGAAGTAACGGGGAGGGTTACTTGCTTTACACTGACCTGGCTAAAGGTGGGGGGTGGTGGAGGTCCAGGTGGAGGGGGAGGTGGAGGAATAGGCATCTTGGCAAACACGGAAGATGTCGACAGTCACCTCAATCTTCAGCGCTTGGTCTGAGGTTCTCACAAAACTCTGCAAGGTGAAAGAATTACAGCCTTCAGACTTCCATGCACAGGCAAATCAGGAGGTGGCTGTAACTAAAACAACAGTAAGGCATCACAGTGACAAAATAGTGATTAACGTCATCAATGTGGCGTCACAGGACCTCCCAAACTCCCTGACTCTTCCAGGAACTACACAGGCAAGCTCCAGATACTAAATTACTAAACTAAAATGTAAAAAAAAAACTAATACGAAAAACCTGTATTCCTCGTTTGTTTTTTTTTGACAGGTTAAACTTCCTGTTAGCACTCCAAAAGGTTTTCCCACCGGTTCACACAGAAGCGCTCGCTCACATGTCCACAGATGAAGTGTAACCATACAAAACTTCAGCAGGACTAACTGGAATGTCACGAAGCAGGATCTGCCGCTGATGGAATTGAGAGAGCGTTAGAATGGGTGAAGCACGGCAAAACGTGTACAAAACCTGTATGCTTGTGACCCGAATGGCTCACCTTCATTATATTCAAGCTATTGTATGCTGTAATCGAAACGCCTGTTGCAGCTCTATTTAATCGTGGTATTGCTTGGATGAACAGATCTAATGAATAAAAACTGCTAAGGCACCAAGCAAACCTCCTCATCAACCCACTTTTAAACCTAGTGACCTTTTAGAGGCAAACGACTCTCAACGGAAACAGAATGGAAAACATTTCTGTCATCATTTACTCACCCTCCAGTTGTCTCTGGAGGTCTGTGTGAGTTTTATGCTGGCTTCCACAGCGGTGACCAGAATATATAAGTAGGCTACAAGAAATTATTCTTGTGCTGTTCAGCCGAAGAAAGAAATAAAGAGAAATGAGCCTGACATTCCTTACATTGTCGCATAACAGGCCAAAACAGGCAAACAGCCATCTCAGCTCTAATCAGCCAAGGGCCTTGTTTATTACACCCAACTGTTGCAAGAGCCTGTTTGTGGTAAGCATAAAAGCATATGTAAAATATATAAGGAAGCAGGAGATTAGTCTTTAAAGATTCTGCACTTAAACTCACATTTGGCTACATTTGATCTAAAAAAGCAAGATTCACATCAAGACCACAAAAACAATGCCTGCTGTCAAATATTTTGTAAGAAAATGCACGTTTTCCACTGAAAATGCTGCTGGACACAGTCTTCTACATGCTTTCTGTTGGCCGATTGATCATTTTTATTCAATTCAAGTAAAAGGCCTATAACTCTAAAAACATCCAAACACCAGAATAACTTTTATATCCTTAGTCATTTTTAAAGATGAACATTTACTAGACTGCAGCATCTTCAGTTTACTTGAGTACTCATACATATTTGTTTGAGAAAAAAAACCTGGTTAAAATATAAACATCAAATATGATACATCAGGTTTTTGGGAAAAGTTTATCTCTATTATCAATATTAGGCTACATAACATTGTATTACACGTTTTGTGCACCATAGTTAAAACTATAAACTACTTTGATCATTAAACAAAACATTAAAATATCATCTTTAGACATATTATTGAAAGATATGTAGTGGCAACTATAATTATATGCATTTTATGCTATAAAAATTACATATAAAAATCACCAAATATTTGCTCAGTCTGGGTCTGTAAATAAAATTGTTGTTTTCCTCATCAACCGTATTCTTCACATTCTTCGATATCATACTTGTATGTATTATATCTGATGTTCATACTAAACTAACCATATTTGCAAACTTTTTTTTATATTTTATAAGTCACTGTAAGACCTCGCGAGGTATAGCCTACTTTAATTTAATCCTAAAAGCATCATACAAACATCACAATATGAGCATATAATAGTACCACACCGCTGTAATGTCAGAGCAATATGTTCATATAATTAAACTGTGTCGCTGAGAGTAATTTAACAGCAAAACGAAGGAAATTAATAATGGAAGAAGCCCAACCAGTTTGTGAAAATGACGTGTTGTGTATGTGTTGGTTAACATGATCAAGCATACCTGAGTCAACAAATAACGTTACCTGAGCAGTGCACACAGACTAAGTGACTATACCTGTCATGCCATGAAAGATCCTGAACAGTAATCCAGTAATGTAATCCAGGTTCAAGCACGTATAGCTATGGATTAGGTAAACTTTTGAAATAACGATGTTGTGAACAACGCAGGTGACCGAATGGTTCTCATGAGTCGGATCTTTGGAATGAATCGGTTGAACCGGTTCACAAAACCGGTCTAAACGACTCGCTGATTAATAAAAACAACCCCAGCGAGAGAGTATATGTGCACAAACTTTGCGCAAAGTCACTTGTTGCTTTATTAAAAACGTAATAAGAACGGTGAATAACACACAGGTCAACTCGTTACTCTTCCGGCTGTTAAGTCGTTAGCAAAGCTTACCTGTCGGTAGGTCGATGAGGAGAGATCCTTTCCAAAACAACATCAATGTTAAACAGTAACCGCCGATGATCCGCAGTCTGACCGACCACCGAGAAAACTATTAACTAAGTAACGTTAACTATTTGTAAGAAAGCTTACACTGGTCCGCTGTCATACTGAAGGCTGGTTAGTGCCAACTCTGTAAACTTATTCCCAACAGTTCACAGCGTGAAACGAAAGCACGAAAGGCAAAGGTTCACAAAACCGGATGTCTTGTTGCTACTAACATTGCTGCCCAGTGTTTGAGGGCGATACTCTTCCAGCGGTGGACCACTGGGCTTTAGCGAACCCACTCAGTTCTGCGAAATCCCGGAAATAACCGAGTCGGTACAAAATGGAGGCAAGGGCCGAAAAAATCCGATTGCATCCGGAAAGCAAGACCTGCAACCACACGGCGACGTTAACCTTTTCCCCTTGCGTCACGCTGCAGTGGTTATCAGAATGTAGCATCTGCCAAAACTCAACAGTGGTTTATTGTCACTAACCCTGTTTTATTTCTTTATTTGGCGACACTGGTGACTGCAGGAACTTTATGGTATTTCTAATAACTTATAATTATTTAAAGTAATTTGTCAAATTTACCATATTAAGTTAAAATCAAATTTTCAATAAGTAATAAGTTCTAAAAGTCGCATTTAGGCTCAATATAGATAGGCTCATCTTGATTCTGAGTTTTGTCGCTTAAAAAAAAAAATCCTTATTACCTAGCAACTATTTTTATCAACACTTATATAGGCCTAAGTTGGAATTATCCATTTGGTATGTCAGGTAAAATATAGGCTTCAGTAAGGGAGAGAACAGGTCTAACACATTATGAAACTCCAACACATAGGCTATGCCCACGATCACAACACCACCTGATAAAGCTCCACCCTCCTCCAGGCCACAGCTCCAAAACAGACAAGTCAGCAGCACACAAGAATCCACACAGTACAGTGCAAAATGTGTTCAGCAAAATTCATTGTGCAGATACCTCCGACAGACACAAGACCAACCACAATATGCAAATGGGAAATTTTTAATCATACGTTTTTTTTTTGTTGCTAATTTACATTTGGTTAAATGCAAATCTTTTGAGATTTTCACGTCACAGGCTACTTTTATAGTCAGTTCTGAAACATGTGGTCTAAAATGTTTATAAAGAATACCGACACTGATGTCCACTTTTTATATGCAAAACAGTTTTGCCAGGCTGGCCTTTAAATTATCATGACTGACTACAAAATACTCTTTATATAGCAAGTTTTAAAAAAAATAGCATGAAGGTAAATACTCAAAATAACCACTACAGAGAATGTTACACTATTATGTTTATTTCATAACATTTGAAGCATTATACAACAACAACAACAACTGCTTTTGTATCGTGAAGCAAGAATGTCAGTATGAATATTTTCACAAATGATTTATATACATGCTTCAAAACAAATCCCCTTGTGTACCTTACTGTATCAATGAGCACAACAACACAAAAGAAAAAAAATGGCAAGAAACGAGAAATTATACAAACAAACAAACAAAAAGTTTTCCGGACCAAAGTTTTTTACATTTCATCCACACTCCATTTATACATTACTGTAGCATTTTACATCATTTACAAAATATATATGATTTACAATATTTAATCACAGGCAAGATCCACATAATATTGTCACATATTTTGTCACATATATATATATATAGTACATTAACTCTTTTAATAACCTAATGATCTATGATACTATAAGTGCAAGTTTATGCAATGTACAAAAAAGTTTATTTACTCTGCAGTTTTTAAAGTTTAATATGCTATTAGTTCTTATCCGCCCTGTAAACGTGATTGCTATGGAGAAGCTCATTCTTGTCTCCCACATCCCTTTCTTTTAATGACCCTACTATATTAGTTTAAGAACGTTAAATTTCGACCCTTTCAAAGTGCTTTCGGGAACCTCCAGATCCATTGCATGTATTTGCAGATGTCTCATTGTCTGTCTGTATCCATCTCTTTTAGGCATCCCTTTGTAAGTGTAGCATATATCATCAGTAGTGTAATAACGACTAGGATTCATCTTCCTATAACCACCAGCATGATCAGCTGATCTTTGCATAGTATTCATTCCCATATTTGGATTTCTCAGAGCTGCATGTTCTCTATTTCTTGAAACTTGAAGTTTGGGCACTGATGTATTGTTCCAGTTGCCATCAATATCAAAATTACTTGCTTTTGTTTTATGATGTCCTGACCTGAATGCCCCAGACATATCATTGTAGTAAACATCTGAAGATGTTGGACCTAATCCAGAGATTCTGGTCTGACCAGAGACATGTTTTTGCATCGTATAATAGGGGTCCTGCAAGTTAAATTCTGGGGCAGTATATTTCTGATGAGTCGGTATTCTGACGTCTCTTGATTCAGAATAAAGACCATGTGTGTTGGTTGCCTTTGTTTTACCTCTTGGGACTGCAAAGCTGTTAGCATGCGTTTGTGCATAGGTACCAAAATCAACATCAGACCCCAGCCCATGAAACTCAGGGCTATCAAATCCTCCTTTAATTTGGGGGGTTTTAAGATTCATTTTTGGAGAGCTGAATTTAAGATCTGTTCCTTCTGGCATGTTTCCTGAGAATTTCATTTTCCCTGAGGGAGCATCAATGTCAAAGTCTGGTGCATTGACATCAATATTGGGTTTCTTGAAATGTTGTCCTTTTATTTTGCCTTTATGGAAATCAACATTCATATCTGGGGCTGTGATATCTGGCTTATACCTTCTGATACTGAAGTCTGGGGAATCAAATTCTGTCTTAAGCTTCGGAGCTGAAACGTCCATTTTCGGTGTCTTGAGATCATAGTCAGGTGTCTTTACTTTGGGTGCTGAGAAACCAATATCAGGCATCTTAAAAGCAGGCATTTTAACTTGACCAGATGGCATGTTTATGTCTGGAGTTGTAAGGTCTGTTCTCGGACCTTTAAGATTAATATTAGGACCATGAATGTCAAAATCAGGACGATTAAACCCAGCATTTAATTTGGGAGCTGATGTGCTCAGATTGAGTTCGGGCTGATCAATGTCAGCATCCATGTTCATATGTGGCCCCTTCAAACCTGACGTGCCAATACTGGGCATCTTTAGCTTTGGCATATTCATTTTACCTGAAGGGCCATTAAAATCTATATCAGGTGATTTGATTTCTAAGTTTGGGCCTTTAAAATCAGAACGAGGCAGATTCAGATCCATGTCTGGGGTATCGACTCCTCCCTTTATTTTGGGGCTTTTGAAATTCAGCTTTGGTGATTTTACTTTAAGATCAGGTCCTTCTGGCTTACTGTGTGAGAAGCCCAGCTTTGGTAGTTTAAATTTACTTGAAGGTGCATCAATGTCAATGTCTGGAGTGTTCAAATCAAGATTGGGTTTCTTGAAATTTGGCTCTTTAATTTTACCTTTAGGTAAGTCAACATTCAAGTCTGGGGTTGGGATATCTGGCTTATGACCTCTGATGCTGAAGTCTGATGAATCAAAGTCTGCCTTAAACTTTGGAGCTGGCAGATCCATTTTAGGGGTATTCAGATCATAACCCGATGTTTTGAGTTTTGGCCCTGAGAAACCAGCATCAGGCATCTTGAGGGTGGGCATTTTGAGTTTACCAGATGGCATGTCAATGTCTGGAAGTGCAAGACTGTTTTTTGGGCCCTTGAAATCAACATGAGGTCCATGAATGTCAATATCAGGACTGTCTATCCCTGCATGTAGTTTTGGAGTTGATGCACTCAGATTGAGCTCTGGCTTATCAATGTCAGCATCCATGTTCATATTTGGCCCTTTTAAACCTGACAAGCCCAAATTTGGCATCTTTAGCTTTGGCATATTCAATTTACCTGAAGGGCCATTAACATCAATATCAGGTGAGTTGATATCTAGGTTTGGGCCTTTCAAATCAGATTGAGGCAGTGTCAGATCCATGTCTGGGGTATTAATTCCTCCCTTAATTTGGGGGCTTTTAAGATTTAGGTCAGGAGATTTGACTTTAAGATCTGGAACTTTTGGTTTGCTGCCCGAGAAGCCAATTTTTGGCAGCTTAAATTTACTTGAAGGGGCATTTATGTCAAGGTCAGGTGCATTCATGTCAAAATTGGGTGTATTCAAGTCTGGTGCTGTAAATTTACCTTTATGAAAATCAAGATTCATGTCTGGGCCTGTAATATCTGGTTTATGACCTTTAATCTTCAGGTCTGGGGAATCAAAGTCTGCCTTAAACTTTGGAGCTGACAGATCCATTTCAGGGGCCTTCAAATTATAGTCTGGTGTCTTTATTTTTGGTCCTGAAACACCAAACTTGGGCATTTTTAAAGTCGGAATTTTCATTTTTCCAGAAGGCTTGTCAATGTCTGGAAGATTGAGGTCTGTTTTGGGGACTTTGAAATCAGCATTTGGTCCATTTAAGTCAATATCTGGACCATTTATCCCTGCATTTAGTTTAGGAGCCGATGCATTCAAACTAAGGTCAGGCTTGTTAATGTTAGCATCCACATTCATATGTGGCCCTTTCATACCTGACAGACCAAAACCTGGCATCTTTAACTTTGGCATATTCAATTTACCTGATGGGCCATTAATATCAACATCAGGTGATTTGATATCTAGGTTTGGGCCTTTTAAATCAGACTGAGGCAGAGTCAAGTCCATGTCTGGGGCATCTATTCCTCCCTTCATTTTGGGGGTTTTGAATTGCAGCTTTGGATATTTAATTTTAAAATCTGGGCCTTTTGGCTTACTACCTGATAACCCAAATTTCGGCTTCTTCAGTTTACCTGAAGGGGCATGGATGTCAAGGCTAGGTGCATTCATATCAAGATTGGGTGTCTTTACGTCTGGTGCTGTAAATTTACCTTTAGGTAAGTCAAGATTCATGTCTGGACCTGTGATATTTGGCTTATGACCTTTAAAGTTGAGGTCTGGGGAATCAAAGTCTGCCTTAAACTTTGGAGCAGACAGATCCATTTCAGGGGTCTTCAAATCATAGTCAGGTGTCTTTATTTTTGGTCCTGAAACACCAAACTTGGGCATTTTTAAAGTGGGCATTTTCATTTTTCCAGAAGGCTTGTCAATGTCTGGAAGGTTAAGGTCTGTTCTCGGACCTTTGAGATCAACATTAGGTCCATGAACATCAATATCAGGACTATTTAACCCTGCGTGTAGCTTGGGAGTTGATGCGCTCAGATTGAGGTCTGGCTTATCAATGTCTGCATCCATGTTCATATTCGGCCCTTTTAAACCTGACAGGCCAAATTTGGGCATCTTCATTTTTGGCATATTAAATTTACCCGAAGGGCCTTTAACTTCAACATCAGGTGTATTGATATCTAGGTTTGGGCCTTTCAAATGAGTTTGAGGCAGATTCAGATCCATGTCTGGGGTATTGATTCCTCCCTTTATTTTGGGGCTTTTCAAATTCAGGTCTGGAGAATCAAAGTCTGCCTTAAACTTTGGAGCTGACAGATCCATTTCAGGGGTATTCAAATCATAGTCGGGTGTCTTTATTTTTGGTCCTGAAACACCAAACTTGGGCATTTTTAAAGTGGGCATTTTCATTTTTCCAGAAGGCTTGTCAATGTCTGGAAGGTTAAGGTCTGTTCTCGGACCTTTGAGATCAACATTAGGTCCATGAACATCAATATCAGGACTATTTAACCCTGCGTGTAGTTTGGGAGTTGATGCGCTCAGATTGAGGTCTGGCTTATCAATGTCAGCATCCATGTTTATATTTGGCCCTTTTAAACCTGACATGCCAAATTTGGGCATCTTCATTTTTGGCATATTAAATTTACCCGAAGGGCCATTAACATCAATATCAGGTGTATTGATATCTAGGTTTGGGCCTTTCAAATGAGTTTGAGGCAGATTCAGATCCATGTCTGGGGCATTGATTCCTCCCTTTATTTTGGGGCTTTTCAAATTCAGGTCTGGAGAATCAAAGTCTGCCTTAAACTTTGGAGCTGACAGATCCATTTCAGGGGTATTCAAATCATAGTCGGGTGTCTTTATTTTTGGTCCTGAAACACCAAACTTGGGCATTTTTAAAGTGGGCATTTTCATTTTTCCAGAAGGCTTGTCAATGTCTGGAAGGTTAAGGTCTGTTCTCGGACCTTTGAGATCAACATTAGGTCCATGAACATCAATATCAGGACTATTTAACCCTGCGTGTAGCTTGGGAGTTGATGCGCTCAGATTGAGGTCTGGCTTATCAATGTCAGCATCCATGTTCATATTTGGCCCTTTTAAACCTGACAGGCCAAATTTGGGCATCTTCATTTTTGGCATATTAAATTTACCGGAAGGGCCATTAACATCAATATCAGGTGAGTTGATATCTAGGTTCGGGCCTTTTAAATCAGATGAGGGCAGATTCAGATCCACGTCTGGGATAGCAATTCCTCCCTTTATTTTGCGGCTTTTAAGATTCAAGTCTGGAGATTTGACTTTAAGATCTGGGCCTTTTGGCTTACTACCAGAAAAGGCAAATTTTGGAAATTTAAATTTACTTGAAGGGGCACTGATGTCAAGGTCAGGTGCATTCATATTAAGATTGGGTTTCTTGAAATTTGGTCCCTTCATTTTCCCTTTAGCGATATCAACATTCAAGTCTGGGGTTGTGATATCTGGCGAATCAAAGTCTGCCTTAAACTTTGGAGCTGACAGATCCATTTCTGGTGTTTTCAGATCATAGTCAGGAGTCTTGATTTTGGGTTCTGAGAGACCAAAATCAGGCATCTTGAAAGTTGGCATTTTCATTTTTCCAGATGGCATGTCCATGTCTGGAAGTTTAAGATCTGTTTTCGGGCCTTTGAGATCAACATTAGGTCCATGAATGTCAAAATCAGGACTATTTATCCCTGCATTTAGTTTGGGAGTTGATGCACTTAGATTGAGGTCTGGCTTGTCAATGTCAGCATCCATGTTCATTTGCGGTCCTTTCAATCCTGATAGGCCAAAATGGGGCATCTTCAATTTTGGCATATTCAATTGACCTGAAGGGCCATTAACATCAATATCAGGTGTTTTGATGTCAACATTTGGGCTTTTAAATTCTGTTTTAGGCAGAGCCAGATCCATATCTGGGGTACTGATTCCTCCCTTCATTTTTGGGCTAGAGAGATTCATCTTTGGAGATCTGATTTTAAGATCAGGTACTTTTGGCTTGCTACTTGAGAAGCCAAATTTTGGTAGCTTCAATTTAGCTGAAGGGGAATTAATGTTCCCCTTCAGATCAGGTGCATTTATATCAATATTTGATTTTTTAAAATTTGGTCCTTTAATTTTTCCTTTTGGGAAATTAACATTCATGTCAGGTGCTGTGATACCTGGATTATGACTTCCAATGTTGAGATCTGGGGAATCAAAGTCTGCCTTAAACTTTGGAGCTGACAGATCAATTTCCGGAGTCTTTATTTTTGGTGCCGATAGACCAAAATCAGGCATTTTGAAAGTGGGCGTTTTCATTTTTCCAGAAGGCATGTCTATGTCTGGAAGTGTGAGGTCTGTTTTTGGACCACTGAAATCAGCATCAGGTCCATGAATATCAAAATCTGGGCCATTTATCCCAGCATTAAGTTTGGGAGTTGTTGCACTCAGATTAAGGTTGGGCTTATCAATGTCAGCATCAATCTTTGTATGTGGCCCCTTTAAACTTGACAAGCTCAAATTTGGCATCTTTAGCTTTGGCATATTCAATTTACCTGAAGGGCCATGGACATCAATATCAGGGTTCATATCTAGGTTTGGGCCTTTTAAATCAGTTTGAGGCAAAGTCAGATCCATGTTTGGGGTATCGATTCCTCCCTTTATTTTGGGGCTTTTGAGATTCAGGTCTGGAGATTTGATTTTAAAATCTGGTCCTTCTGCTTTTTTACCAGAGATGTCAAATTTTGGCATCTTCAGTTTACCAGAAGGAGCATTTATGTCAATATTGGGTGTATTCAAATTTGGTCCTTGAATTTTACCTTTAGGGAAATCAACATTCATGTCAGGTGCTGTGATATCTGGTGAATTAAAATCTGCCTTTAACTTTGGGGCTGAAAGATCCATGTCTGGAGTCATCAGATCAAAGTCAGCCTTTTTCATTTTAGGTCCTGAGAGACCAAAATCAGGCATCTTGAAAGTTGGCCTTTTTATTTTTCCAGATGGCATGTCCATGTCTGGAAATGTAAGATCTGTTCTCGGACTTTTGAAATCAACATTAGGTCCATGAACATCAATATCAGGACTATTTATCTCTGCATGTAGTTTGGGAATTGATGCACCTAGATTGAGGTCTGGCTTATCAATGTCAGTGTCCACGTTGATATGTGACCCCTTCACACCTGACAGGCCAAAATTGGGTGTCTTTAGCTTTGGCATATTCAATTTACCTGAAGCGCCATTAAAATCTATATCAGGTGATTTGATATCTAGGCTCGGGGCTTTTAAATCAGATTGAGGCAGATTAAGATCCATGTCTGGGGTATTAATTCCTCCCTTAATTTTGGGGCTTTTGATATTCAGGTCAGGAGATTTGATTTTAAAATCAGGTCCTTCTGGCTTGCTACTAGAGAAGCCAAATTTTGGCAGTTTAAGGTTACCAGGGCCATTTATGCCAAGATCAGGTGCATTCAAGTCAAGATTGTTTTTGAAATTTGGTCCTTTAAATGTACCTTCAGGAAGATCAACATCCATGTCAGGTGCTGTGAAATCTGGTGAATCAAAGTCTGGAAGGTCTGTTTTTAGACCTCTGAAATTAGCGTTTGGTCCATCAATTTGTATATTTGAACCTGCAGCTACTTCAGGGTATGACCCCTTAACACTTTCATCATAATTGATGTCTGTATTCTTGTTTCCAGACAGGCTAAACCTTGGCAGTTTAAATTTTGGCTTTTTGACATTAACCGATGGTACATCCATATCCATATCAGTAGAATTAAGCACTGCTTTTGGGCCTTTGAAATGTCCTTTTGTGAGGTGCATCACAGGAGATCTATGGGTATTTGACATTGTAAGATCTGAATCTGGTGCATTAACACCAACACTGCGTATGTTTATTTCCCTATTAACAGTAGTTAAGTTCTTTGTGGTATGATGCGATGGAACATCTCTTGAAATACTGGTTTTGATCTTTGCTGATCTCAGCAGGTCAGATCCTTGTTCTAACATCTCAGAGTCATATTCACCTGTAGGATCCCTGACATCATAATGGCCCATGAATGTCCCTGCTTGATCACCAAATTCAGTTCCATATGTAGTGAGACGCATTCGGTCTGCATTCTCAAGTAAAGACGAAACATTTACTTGCCCGCTTTTGCGGTCAAGTGTCTGGGTTGTCATTGGACCACTGTGTATGCCATGTCTGTTTTCCTTAAGAGTTTTATTTCCTTTCATGTATTTCTTGACTTTAGCATTGAAGATCCTGTCATATGAATCTTTCCACACCTGTTGAAACATTTGAACTGTAAATTAATTTGTTATGGGGTTTCATGAGGGTGAAAAAAATGTGATATGCACAGACCTCATTTGGAGCTTTGATATCCAGGCTTTCCAAACTCTTGCTGGATTTCAAACCATGTTTCGTTATCTCCTTGTCATTATCAATCAACTTTAAAATGTCCACGGCTTCATTCTTTGGTTCATTCTTCTTAAGTGCAAACTGACCACTGGCACCCACAAGTTCATCATCTTAAATGAAAATGTAATGTAACATGAAATGTAGTCTATAATAAACAGTTGTCCTTAAATTTCCACAACATCAATGTTCATGGCAAGATATATATATCTCCACAGTAAAAGTGAACCAGCAATCTAAAGCTCAATTAATATACAATAAAAAAACAAAACAAAACAGTACCTTCATGAAAGTGCAGGTCTGTGTATTCCAAACCCTCATCAGACACATGGCCATCTTCAAGTAGCAAGCTGTCAGAAAGGCTTCTTCGAAGCGCCTGCAAGTTACAAGATAATATAATGGTGTATTTTTTTCATATTTCTTAAAATTCAATGCATGACAAAAATGATAAAAGATGTCATACCATATCACTGGTATATATTTACAGCAAAAAGCCTCAATCTCAAACCTGTTGATGCAAAAGAAATGATTCACCGGCACGAGACACTCACGTTTCAGTTCTAACTATTATTGACATGTAATTGTGCACACCACTGAACAACTATGAACATCATTGAATGAAAAAAGCCCTTGCCTCCATTTGAAGCAAGACTGAGCAAACAACACCAATTTAAATTTACTTTACACTTTGGCAGTTGACACAAGGACATATATCTTGGTGTGCAATTCATACTCAAGACGTTAATGCTTAACAAAACATCTGCATTTATCCCAGCTGAAACTGTGAGGTATTCAAGGAATTGTTCAGGGATAGTGTAACGAGGGCGTTAGGAACAGGTTAGGCCAGACAAAGGAAACTATGAACAGACCTCACCTTGTTAACCACACCCTCTGTATTAAACATGCGTAATCGTAAAGGCACCAGGTGCTCCCATGCACATGTGTAAAGGCACATATTTATTAAAATAATTTAATTGTCTAATTTAATTGAAACAAGTTTCAAATAACATCAACATTACTAACCATTATCTACAGTATATGATCAATTGAACATTGATCGTATATAATTTAGCACAAAACCTTTTTATTAACCTGCAGATTAAGAGTAAACACTAATTGAAGGTACAAAACCGGAAAGTGGTTTGCAGAAAAATATGTCACTAACAATATTAGAAGAACTGGTCCTTAAAGAAATCATGTTATTGTACTCATTCACAACTTCAACCCTCCCTGTGCTTGTAAGCGCCGTTTGTAATATTCATTAAACCACTCTTAAATTACAGTAAAGTAAAAAAAATAAATAAAAGAATTAAATCAGCATAACCTGTGCGAGTGTTGCAGTCATTCATAACAAAAACAGCTGGACACCTGCGCTTGCTGAACAGCCAAACTTTACTTTAAGTACCATAGTTTTACACAACATAGTTCAGTCCAAAGTACCGTTGTAAATTTGAATGGCCTTACCTTGTTTTCCAGGAGCAACAATCCTTGTCCGTGTCAGCAGTGATAAAGTGCCATGCTTGTGGTAGTTTTCACTGGATGAGACCGCGTTTACTTCTGTCCTCTTCTCACTGTTTATGATATTCTCACTGCAGCAGGTAATACACTTGAAGAGTGGACCAACTGGTTTAACCAGGCCAAACGCATACCTCATAAAGCTTCAGCATCACTGCCTGTTCTGCATTGGAGGCAGGGTGACATAACAAAAACAAACCTCTCCCTAATTCAAGACTGATGGGAGGAAATCAAAAGGAATGGTAATAAAATAGGGTAAAACTATGCACACATGTACTCCCATATGACTCACGCAAGTTGGAAAACGTCCACTAGTACGAGGCGTAGTCACTCTTAACCAGGTTGTTTTGGGTGGAGACGGCTTATTAGGAACGTTCACACCTCTAATGAAACCAATTAGGCATTGTGAATTCTCAGAAGAGAGAATGCATTCAAACCGCAGAAATAAATATAAGAACACGGTAGGACTCTTACACCTTTTTGAAGGGGAAAAAAGTACTTTAAGTAGCTCGTCGTGAAGACCCAGTAATAAAAATAAATGCAAATCTGAAAACAGATCAATAACTTAAAAAACAACATTTACTTCTAAAACAATTCCATACAAATGGGACCGTTTATTAAACAAAAAAACAATTTTCCCTGAGTTCCTCATTGTTTTACATTGTAGAACATGATAAACTGCAGGTATTTGCCCATATGCAGTGGCCATGCATTCATAGCTGGAAATACAGTATTTTAATCTCGGTCTTCCCCACCACCTAAGAGTTTCTGGAAAACAGAGTCTTCTCTTTGGCACAGGGCAGCAGGGCTGTCAAACTCCACCACCTTCCCAGCATGCATCACCAGCACTCTGTCAGAGTCCATAATTGTATTCAGTCTGTGGGATAAGAAAGACTGGTTGGGTTTGTACGGCAACAAAATAGTTCTTCAAAAGGGGTTTTAAAGGCTATGTTAATCCAAAAATGAGTCACTACCAGGTTTTTATTTTTTTATTATTCCTATCAAACAACAAGACACGCAATAAACTAAAATAACTGAATCTGAATTTATCAACCTTTAAGTAACTCACAATTTTCTTTTGCAGCTTCCTTTTAAACTAATCATGCACATACAAGTAATGGTAATGTTACCTAAATGGCTTGCTAGTATGCTTGACTGTACAGTACAAAGGTTAACAGAGATAGTATAGTAGTTAAAGGGGATTAACAATCAAAAAATATACTTTTACAACTATCCGCTTTGTTTTATTTAAGAAATGCCTCATAGAACCGTGCAGTTTAGATTTTTTCCCCTCCCTTTTTATTCCTTAGTCAAAGTTTT
Source organism: Enteromius anoplus (assembly GCA_032359395.1). Classification (NCBI taxonomy): domain Eukaryota; kingdom Metazoa; phylum Chordata; class Actinopteri; order Cypriniformes; family Cyprinidae; genus Enteromius; species Enteromius anoplus. The sequence goes on along the minus strand of JAUMHG010000051.1, from coordinate 16,520,057 downwards.
CAAGTATTCAAGCTATTTCATACCTGTGGGCGATGGTAAGAACAGTTTTATCCTTGAATTTTTTTCTGATAGTTTTCTGCAGAAGCATGTCAGTCTTATGGTCGACGCTTGCTGTGGCCTCATCAATGCATAAAATCTATTAAAACACAACATTAAAGTACGCAGTTAGGATTTGTTTGTTTGACAGGCTTTATGGTGTACATTTTCTTCATAAGCAAGTTTTATACATTAGCCTCTGTAAGCAGAGCACGGGCAAGACACAGAAGCTGCCTCTGGCCCACAGACAGAGACTTTCCCCTTTCTCCAACCTCCGAATCCAGGCCACCTGTAATGAGAGACACAGACAAAGCACCAACAACAAAAAAAAGAATATTAGAAGGCAGCATTTTCTCATGCCCCAGATAAATTCTATAAAGTAAGACGCAAAAATCAGAAGTGTTTGACTCTAACCGATTCTCTGGACTACATCTCCTAGGTGGCATTGCTCAAGGGCATCTAGCAGCCGGAAGTCTGGATGATGGCCGTGAGGATCAAGGTTCTCTCGCACTGTGCTGGAGAACAGGAAGGGATCCTGAGGGATGACGGCCAGCTTTGATCTATAGAGGGCAACCCAAACATAAATTCTTATTGTTTGCAGAGACCATATTAACAGCACAAATAAAATTTCACCTCACACGTCTTTGTCGTAAAAAATCTTTGTAGTTCTTCTGCTAATTTTACATAATGGGGAATATTTAAGCTCATAAATGTGACCCTGGACCAAGTAGGGCTCGCTGAAGCCCACAAATTCCAGGGGGCTTGGTTGACATCTAGGGGGTGGAGAGGTTTGTATTGGTTTTTGTTATGTTTTTTAGTCTTATGCTGACCAAGGCCTTATTATCTGATCAAAAAGTTGAATATACAGTATTTTAAAATATTCAGCATCATTACTCCAGTCTTTGGTCCCACATGATCCTTCAGAAATCACTCTAATTTGCTTCTCACTATTTCTGTTTATTATCAATGTTCAATACAGTTGTGCGGCTTTATATTTCTGTGGGAACGTATAATTTTTTTTCAGAAATATAAAGTTAGAACATCATTTACTGGATAGATATTTTATAATTAACATTATAAATGTCTTTACCATCATGCATCCATGATGATTTATAAATGAATAAAAATCGCATTGATGATTGATTAAAGAAAATGGTCAAACAGTGACATAACCCTTACCGTAGGTTACTAAGTCTGACCGAGCTGATGGCGACTCCATCCAGCAGGATTTGACCCTGCTTCAGCTCCACCATACGAAATAGGGCCAGGAACAATGAGGATTTCCCGGAGCCTGTGCGCCCTACAATGCCTACCTTCTCACCGGGTAAAACCTCAAGGCTGACCCCATCAAGAGCGTTAGGCAAGCCTGGCCGATACACCAATACAGCACCCACAAACTCAACCCGGCCCTTTTCAGGCCATGATTCTAGAACCTGCAGATGTAGAGTGTCATGATACGTTTTTGTGTTTTCCTCACTACATCAATTGATCACAAAAGGATCCACCGTAGACAATGGGTGGCCTCAGAATGAAAGTCCAAAAATAATCACGATAATCTGTAAGTAATGCAAGTAATCCACAAGCTGTGTGTTTGTCATACACAAATCCATCATTAACTTCAACTGGACAACACAATTTTATTGATACGACGACTTATTTTAATTTAGCTGTATGCAAATGTTTGCAAGTTAAAAACATCTTAATAATAGATTTGTGTCTTGCAAACATGCAGCTTTTCACTTCAAAAGACATTTACTGATGGACTGGTGTAGATTACTTTTGAATGAATGTGGTGTTTTTATCAGTAGGACTCTCATTCTGACGGCATGCATTCACTACAGAGGAACTACATTTCTCTAAATCTGTTCCAATGAAGAAACAAACTCATCTACATATTGAGTTAGGCTGAGGGTAAGAACATTTTCAGCAAACAAAACATTTGGGTTGAGCTATTCCTTTAAAATATTCCACCAAAAAGGTTGTGAAAAGTTTAATTACACTTGTCCCTGATTCCGTTTTTAGGGTAAATATATCACACCTCAGTGCTGGCTTCTTGTGGCTCCTGCGGGATGTTGGTGGAGTACTCCTCTGTACGCTCAATGCTCACTAACTGCATCTCTGTCTGCGCAAAGCTGAAAATCAGTCCTGACAGCAAATTGGTGATGGACAGTGCATAGGACAGAGACAGACCCACCAGCCCTGACAGAACAGAGAAGAGATTAAAGCAAAATTTAGCACACACATTAAACAATTTTAAAGGTCTTAAGGACGAACTGGACAATGATTTTCTAATACTGTACAATAGTGCAGTAGGGATAAGTTATATTTTCTAAGGTAAATGTTTCAAATGGTTTCAGATAGGATGTTGCTTTGAAAATAGGTTAAGATACAGAAATAAGAGTTACCAATCCACCACAGACCTATTTTCTAAACGTATTTGAATTTATAATTGGCCCAGTAGTTATTTTTCTCAGTGCTCTGTTGGCCATGGCTGTCTGACATGAAGCTAAAGCTTCTGATAAAGAGCAGCTGCTAAATGCCCTGGATTGAAACTCTTATCTTATTAAGAGGCTAACCTGGGTCGATGGATTTGAGCTGATGCTGGATCACAGCGATCACACTGATGCCGGTTACTACAGTGACACCGATCATCTGCAGCCGAATGTCCAGCCACTGCATGGCAGCATTACTGTTAAAGAGACAGCGTTGATTCTGTTCCAGACGCCTCTCATTCTCCTCCTCAAATCTGCTCTCAAACACACAAAATACTGTTTTATTAAACACTGCAGCCACTGTCAGGCAATTATCAAACTCCATTCCAAAATAACCACACTTAAGTTTGCGTCCTATCATTGAGATAAACTGAGAAAATATTCAGTATCAATGTCAGTAAAATGATGACTCAAAAGAGAAAAAATAGCAAATTACATATTTGAGTCTTGCACATATAAGAGGACTTAAAACATTATTTCCTTTGAATTTTGCACAACTACTTCACATTACATACAAGCTAAGTCTCCACCTCAACCTTGCACCTGCACACTTTTTATTTTTTATTATTATTTTAATTTTTCTTACATGGCCTTTCTGCTGCAGACTGCCTAGGCCTACCAAAAAGTGTTTTAATTCCTGTCACTGACACTGATAATACATATAATAATAAAACTTTAAATTTGAGATTTAAAGAAAAAAAAAAAGAAAACTTATTTTTGGAATTTCCCCCCAAATACAAAAATAAATTATCACTTTAATCCATGCTTAAAAAAAAGATACTTGTTCAGAAAAATAATGTCACAACGCAGCATAAAAAGCTTAGTTTTCTTTATGCAAATTCTTTATTTATAAATGTTTAGCAGTGAAATATGACCCAGACAATGAATCAATGCAAATGAAATAATTTAACCTGGCAGTGTGTCCACTGGCCCGTACGGTAGACAGGCCGCTGAGCGTTTCTGAGAAGTGTGAATAAACTGGAGAGAGTGTAAGGCTGCACAGACGTTTCAGCTCCCGGGAAGAGTGGCGATAAAAACACTGAGTTTGGTAGTAGAGCACCCCCAGAGGAATCAAAGGAAGCAGCACCCAAGGCAGCCCATAGGTCATGACAATCAGCATCCCGAGCAGCCCAAACACATTGGCCAGGAGAATGTTTAAGACAAAGGGGAGAGAGTCGTCCACGCTGTAAATATCTGAAGAGAAACGATTCAGGATGCGACCCAAGGGTGTAGTGTCAAAAAACGTCATAGTGGCCTAGAATGGAAGAGGCATATAGACTTTATATTAAAGTTTTATGTGCTTACACATCTTTGTTTTTTTATCATTTAGCAATTGCTTTAAACCATCTTGGCTGAAGGTGATGAAAACAGTGCTGTGGATCGTTACCTTTAGCACACTGGACAGCAGTCTCTTATGAATGACTGTCGCAGCACAGATTGCTCCGTAAGCAAAGAGAAAGGCTCGGGCAGCAGTGAAGATGGTGTTTGCTGCTGCCAGAGACCCATACACGGTCATGTAAAACTTCAGATCTGAGCTCACGTTCCCCGAAGCCTCTGAACCAGGTGCGTGAAACCTGATAAGACAAGTTAAACGAGTCGCTACTCAACAAAATGTCTGCACATTTCTACATAATATCTACCTGAAAGAGAATGATTTGTGGCATGGATATAAATGAGATACCCAAACGCCAAATAAAGATGTCAAATAAATGCACTCAGAAAACACCCTGAAATTAAATATTATAGAAACTACACAAAAGTTTATTTGTAAAATCATGTTTTTTATTATACTATTATAATTTAGTGGTGTTTTATTGTGTCAGTTAGCCTTTTTGTTGTTTGATTTTTAGTTATTTTAACCTAGTTAAAAAAACAACAACAACTGATTTTTGAGAACTGTTAAAAGTTGTCTGTTTTTGCAAATAAACTCCCTATTTAAGTATATACTGTTCTGTTTATTTACAGGTAAAAAAAATAATTTTATCTTTAGTTTTCTGCTACTTTATTGTTCATGCATTATAAGATAAAAAAAAAAGAAAAGAAATTAACGTTTTAATTCAACATGGATGCATTAAATAGATGAAAAGTGATATAATAATAAATGCTGTTCGTTTAAACTTTCTATTCATTGAAGTATCCAAAAAAAAAAAAAAGTATTATGGCTCCCATAAAAACATGAATGTGTTTTTAACAATTTCATATTTCACAATATTATTTTTTTTTATTGTATTATTATTTAACTAAATGCAGCCATATGTGTATACCCCAAACTCTCAAAAGGTAGTATAATAATAGAAGAATTATTCAATAAATGAATTCATTATATGATTAAAACTCACATAAATCTCTCAGGAGAGAGGAAGGTCAGTGTTAAGAGTGGATCAGCTGACAGCGACACCAGCTCAGTCGTATTGTCCTTCAAATGGGAAATCCAATGAGAAAGCCACCAGTCGGACACATTTTTGGAGGCTGTGTAGGACAAATCCAAGTAGTCATTGTAGTGCTGTAGTGTTATTTTATAATACATACAGCTGATATTGTTATAGTTGCTATTACCTTGCATTAGGAAAAGTGAGAGCAGAACAGCCACAGCCATGCATCCACCCACTGCCCTCCAATAGGAGCGGTACACAGCCCAGGACAGCTTGCCCATTTGCTTCTGCTCCTCCCCAAACATCTCAATCTCTGCCTCTAGCTCCGGCTCACTGGTTTCCTCTTCCTCTCTGCCTATAGCTTCTGAGAAAGAAGGTTTATTTTGCGTGAGTTAATGGATATGGTTCACTCATTCATTCGAAAAGCATCCATACCTTTCTCCTTAGCATTGCTGTTGTTCTTGCAGTCTTTAGGGGCTTTTACCAAAGAAAGAACTTCCTTTGGCGTCCCTTAACCAAAACAAAAGTAATAATAATGATCAGAAATAGCAAAGTTTCTATTTAAAGTGTCCCTATTATGGATTTGGAAAATTAACTTTTAAGCAGTAACACAACTCTTGTAAATGAAAACATCCGGCAAAATTTGAATTGTGAAAGTGCACCGTGTATAAAGTTATTGTCCTTCAAATAAAAGAGTCGAATCTGAATCATTAAGATGAGTCGGTTTTAAAACAAATCCCAAGCAGTTTCATGTTGAGCAAGTAACATATAAATAAATGCATATTATAAGACATTGAAAGTGTCTTTTGAGCTTTTATGCATGTCAACCTGTTGTTTGGGACTAGAACCAAGAGTCCCAAACACCACTGTTTGGGATGCTTTGTGAAGCTTGTACCTGTTTTTACAATCATCCCATTGTCCATCAGCACCACCACATCTGCCTTATCCACAAACTCTATCCGATGAGTGCAAACAATTCTGGTCTTGTTCTTGAGGATCCCCAAGATGCATTTCTCCATGAGGTGGTGGGCAACATCAGCATCCACAGCTGCCAAAGGATCATCTAGCAAGTAGATTTCTTTATCCTGAAATATGAGAGCGAATGCACCATAAAAACACACAGCATATTTTTTACCCCAACCTGTATGAACTTTCCGTCTGAGCATTAATCTGAGATTTAAAAAAAACCTTGCACCATATATACAGCCCGAGCCAAAGCAAGCCTGCTCTTCTGTCCTCCGCTCAGAGTGACACCATTCTCTCCGACCTCTGTCTGATCGCCACCAGGCAAGATCTGAACAAAATAGTATGACTTGTGAGCATCAGTTATAGTTTTCAGACAAGGAAATCATGGGAAAACCTGCATGCAAGGATAGCTAGATATACACCTACATTTAGGTCATCAGCAAGAGCACAGGCCTCAATCACAGCTTGATAGAACGTGCCGTCAAAGTCCCTGCCAAAAAGAATGTTGTCCTGTACTGTTGCATGCTGGATCCACGGCTCTTGAACAGCCAGTCCAAAACCCTGCTCTCTTCGCTGAACAAAGACTTCCCCTCCACTCCTACATGAGACAAAACACAAAAATCATGAAGAACGTCAAGTCTTCATTCATAAACACCTTTAAAGGTGAAGTGCTAATTTCTGTGGCAACTTCAAAAAACAAAACTGTAAAAAATAAAATAAAAATGTATATATATTTATATATCTTCAGAAAAAACATCACCATTCAAATGTAATTTTATTCAGCAAGGACACATTAAACTGATCAAACGTGACCATACAGAAATGTTTTAAATTCTTTGTTCTATTTAAATAAATTCTGTCCGTTTGAACTTTCTATTAATCAAAGAATCCTGAAAAAATGCATCTCTTTTTGTCTATACAGATATTAAGCAGTAAAACCGTTTTCAACATTAATAAGACGAAATGTTACTTGATCTACATATCGGAATGATTTCTGATAGAACACCACAAAAGTAAATTACATTTTGTAAAAAAAATATATAAATAAAATACAAAACTATTTTACTGTTTTTCTATTTAGGCTTTTTAAGATTATAATAATATTTCACATTATTTCAGTTTTGTTGCATTTCTGATGAAAATATCCAGCATTTTATGCTAATTTTAATTTAGTTTTAAGTTTTAATTTAGTAGAAAAAAGGAAAAACATTTCCGCACACTGCAGCTTACATAAAAAACTAGTTTATTAACTACAGTGTTTTGGTCACTTGACCTTCATGTAGTTTATAAAGATATTTTATATGCAAGCTATAGTGTGAAGGATCGTTTTTCTTTTCTTTTTTCTACTAGATTGTCTTTTTTGATCCTATGCATCATTGTACATGACATTTTTTTCTAGCAAACCGTACATTTTAGAATACTAAAGTGTATACGTTCTCTTCAAATTGCCTAAAATAAAAAGTAACTACATGTATTTTAAATCAGTACCTTGTAAGCTCTCCTGTTATGGCGGCCAACAGGGAACTTTTCCCACAACCAACCTTTCCCACCACAGCCACCAGAGAGCCCTGGAGCCGGAAATCAGAAACACTTACAAACTTTTTACACTTTTTCATTATTCAAACTGAAGATAAAATATTCAAAGACACATCTGAAAACTAATTTGAAAGGAGACAAATATATTTATATTAATGAAAACGAAGCTACTGATCTTGTGATGGTCCACTTAAGCACAAATAAATGGCTAATTGCTCATGCTGCAGCACACACCCTTTTAATGCTGAGATTGAGTGCATGCAGATAAAAGCTGTGTGGCGGTGACCCATCCTCTGCCTTGTCATCAGGTACACTGACAGAATCATGTTCCACCGACTGCTTCCAGGAAAAACTCGCCTGGTCCATCTCAACAGCAGACAAAGGGTCCTCAGGACACACTGCAGAAAAATCGTGGCCGATATAAAATGCCCTAATTAAATGCATCAATCGATGTTTCATGCACATTATTCATTGAATGAATCTGCCATTAGATGAATTTCATAACTGCGTTTAACTGACAAGTAATAAAAAAAACTAATAAAACCTTTAAATCTTGTTAAAGAAGAATGTTGGCACAAAACACCACAGATGGATCGATCAGTACATTAATACGTTTCCTTAATAAAGTATTCCAAGGAAGCAATGATAAAAACAGTACAGTCAATGAGAGGAATGTAAAAGAGTACCAGACTTTTGGGTTGTGCTTAAAGTAATAATTGCTTCAAAAATGAATACTTGCTGATAATGAAATTTAGCATTACATCATCGGCTGACAAATGGATCCTCTGCAGTAAAGAATTAGTTTTTAGTAAGAACAACCAAATTATGGATTATGCTTCCCTTTTTGCTTCAACGGATGTTAACTGATGGACTGGAGTGGCGTGGATTATTGTGATGTTTTTAGCAACTTTAGCAACTAGAGAGGATCCATTGGTGACGATGTAATGCTTAATTCCTCCTAATCTGTTCCCATGAAAAGACAAAGTCATTTACAGCAAACTTTTATTTTTGGGTGAACTATTCTTTTAAGTATGGACTAGTTTTAAACTTCAAGAAATAAGTCATGTACCTTGACTGTAATAGACGGCGAGGTCCTGATCCTGCAGTGTGAGGAAGCGCTGAATACGGTCCAAAGACACTTTGGCTTCTAGGGTTCCATTCAGCACCCATGGGAAGGCGTTGAGAGGCAGAATGAGCATCCCCACCAGAGCCAGAGTACTGAACACCTGCCAATACACACCAGAGCGATATTTCAAAACATACTGCTCCCTTTTTTCCCCAGGCTCCCCTGGTTTAACCTGGAATATATATTTAAAGCGACCGACACACCTTTGCAGCGGTGAGGTTGTTTCCCAGCAAGACGTACGTGATGAAGGTGAGAATCGAGATGACCACGGGCAGAGCAGCCCAAGTGTACACACACACAGCATCCAGGTACTTGAGAAGTTTCAGGTGATGTACCTCTTTTTTTCGGACCTCTGCAATCTTTTGAGTGAAGTGCTCCTCCCAATTATAGTACTTCAGGACCCGTATCCCAAAGAGCATCTCCGTCATTAGCTTAAAACAAAAAGATATCAAACGTTCAATTACCCAGAAACTACACCGATGTTCCAAAGTTTGGGTCTGGTATGATTTCTTTTTTTTTTTTTTTTTTTTCAATTGTTTCTGAAAGAAAAGTGTAAAAAAAATATAATTTGATTAAAATTACAGTAAAATGTTCTAAACAGCAGTGCATTTACTTAAAGCCAAATGAAAAGAGTTGTTAAAACACTACATATTGTGGAGTTAACATATGCAAAGCGATCAAACCTTCACTCGTCCATCCTTGTGTAGCAGCATGTGTTTATTGTTTTCCAGAATTCGGGATGCCAGGACTTTATTCAAAGGCACCAGCAGCACAGCCACGGCCACTCCGCCCAAAAAGGCCACGCCCACCTGTAGGTAAAGCAGGTAAAGTGCGAGGACAAACTGGAAGGGAAGACTCCAAACCTCATGGAAGCTGTTGAAGAAATTCACCACCCGGTCCGTGTCGGTGGTCATGAAGTTGACCACCTCGCCCATGTTGAACCGCGCCAGAGCAGCCGAGCTGACTTTTAGGGCTTTGCTGTAGATGGTGGAAATCACAGCAGCCCGGGCCTCCAGCGCAACTTTTGATACTTCATAAACAAAGACATTCCTCAGCACAGCAGCAAGAAAGGTACTAGCAAAGAGCCCCACGGCACACCACGCACCCTTGCTCAGTGGCGCCCCCTCTGTCTCCATAAAACCTACTAATCCACCGAGAAGCAGGGGTCCTGCAAAGGCTAGCATGCTTGCTATCAACTTCAGCACGCCTAAAAGGTAGTAGCGCAGACCGAAGGCCTTGTGCAACACCTGCAGGAGCTTGACTTCACGCTGTGCTCCACCTTCACTCATCCTCTCGGACTCGGCCTCGCTCCAATTGTTTTCCTGCAGGTTTCCTCTCGGAAGCCGATCCTGTCTCTCAGGTCTCTCCAGACCTCTCGGATGGAGGCATTTCTGCCAGCACTCGTAGAACCGGAGAGTGACTGCTTTGGTGCGTAGCCGATGTGGCAGCTGGAAGACGTCACATGGCCTCTCCAACTCTCCACGTTTACCTCGTCTCAGCAAAGGGTTCAGCCAGAGGTAGAGGAGTCTGGACAGCCAGCTGCATCCATCCTCTGCTACATTCACTCCTCCATCGGGCTCGAGGGTGACGATTAACGGAGCTACGTCTTCGGCATTACAGGACAGAAGGTCTCTTTGAGTCCTGTAACAGGGAAAGATATAACCCAGCAGGTAGACCAGCACCAGAGCAGCCCTGGTTCCCGTCAGAGCCAGACGAGCAACCTGAAGTGGCTCTGAGACTCCAAGGTGATTGATTTCTTGAACATAAGCCGTGAGGATAAATGCTAGATTAGGGATGGAGAGAATAAGCAGCACCGGAAGCAACGCAGGACCTCGAGTTCTTCTGTATATGGACCTTTGTAATGCCAAAACGGCCCCAAAATGAACCAACCAGGCCAGTGTGCCACATCCATCAGCTAAGATGTCCAGATTTACGCCTGTGGACTGGAGCTCGAAAGCCAGGACCAAGTCTACAATAAACAAGAGAGCCATCAGCAAGGTCGATGTGGCCCTGAACCCCCAGCCAATGGGAAGGGAGGATACGATATGGGTAAGTCTGTGGGTAACAAAACAATTTATTATTATTTTTTTTTTTTAAAAGAGAGAATTTGAAAATGTGTTATGGCATCAAGAAAGTCAATATGCAACCCATTTATAAAACAATCAGTGGGGCATCACAGTGAATCCATGTAAACAACTTGAACCAATTAAAAAAAAAATCTTTTGCATGGACTCCCACTGGAATGAGTATTTCACCCACGAAAAATCATTGAACAACAATCATTATAACCATACCTATAGATTTAATACATACACTACCATTCAAAAATGCATTTTCTTTTCGATGGAAATGCTCACCAAGGCTTCATTTATTTTCTCAAACATACAGTAAAAAGAATAAATATAATATATAATAGTATTGTAATATATCAATTATTGTATATATAAAATACAATTTATTCCAGTGATGCAAAGCTATTTTTTCTGTTTTATTTAGCGTCACCCGATCCTTCAGAGATCAATCTAATATGCTTATTATTATTATCAATGTTAAAAGCAGTAGTTTAAATGCTTTGAATATTCAAAAGTATGACACAGAAACAGAACCTACAATGTTACGCTGTGTGTGTTACATGATTTGTTTGCTTACAATCAAATTAATTCAATACAGTTCATCAGACTATATTTACGCTCACCTGGGCACACTAATGTAACAGGCACTAGTGACTGCGATAACAGCATGTGACAGTGATCCCAGCAGAAGCTGGTTGACACAAGGACTGATGGAGCCATTCTGCCACACAGGAAAAGGATTGTCCACATTAGTGTGACAGAGCTCTGATATAAACTCAGCTGCTCCGAACACATCTGTATTTCCCCTCATGGTCTTCTGGAGACCCCTCAGAGGTGAAATACGGTCCTGTGAGAAAGGACAAAGGTTTCCAAGTCAAAATAATAATAGGGGTGTGCTTAGTGAGCAGCTTACCCATAAAGCACTTTTGGGCAACGCAGGTAGGCAGTTCCTCATGTTTTAAGACACGTCAGTCAGAATATCTTTTAAGCAAGGTATTCTGTCCAGACGTCAGTTCGTTTAACTCTCTTGGTTATATAATACATCATTTTGCAAACTTAAATAGGAAGTTTTTGTTAACGTTTATGCTTTTTTCGCGATTTCTGCTTTTTACCTGTGCTTTATAAGCAGTGTTGTTATTCTCCAGGCATCTTTCACTTCGGCGTGAAGCCAAACTGTGCGCGTGCGCTTCGAAGGTAGTTTATCCCCCTTCAAAATAAAAGTCAGCATCGAACTGCACCCCACAAATTATTATAATCTTTATCTCATTTACGTAACTTCTTACAAAGCCTAAATAAAGAAGAGGTCAGACGAAATGTTTCATATAATTAATGTAACCGGATGATGGGGCTGTAAAGTGCATAAAGATTGTCGAGCACAAACAAGGAAATGCCAAAAAAGTGAAGTGTTAGTAAAACACTTGACGCTAAAGCAATGCCAATAATAGTAAAAATAATAATAATAAATAGTAATAGAGAATGAATGTATATCTTGATTTTTAGGTATTTTAGCTTAGCTTTTAGCGTAGGGTTGCCACCATGAATTTAAACCATGAGAAAAATATGCTCAAGTATGCAAACTCAATAGGGTCTGTCTGCGGACTGCAAGAGAGAGGCGTAACAGGAAGTGGGCGTTACTTGTAGCAAGAGGCGTAACTT
>JAUMHG010000051.1:16493263-16507701 GCA_032359395.1 Enteromius anoplus | reverse complement strand
ATTAGGACAACTTCAAGTTATGCCTCTTGCTACAAGTAACGCCCTTCTTGTTACGCCCCTGTCTTGCAGTCCGCAGACAGACCCTTCTCTGCAAACTTGCAACAGAACACATTAATATTGTTATTTTGAATGTGATTATTTATAATTATCGTTTTATTTTTGTTTTTTCACCGTTCTGAAGCTGTTACCTGGATGGCGTGAATTTGTATTATTTATACGTTTTTTAAATTAGGACCATTTTAATTATTTATTTGTCCCATTTTTATCTACATAATTTAGCATTTTTAAACGTTTTTTAAAATGCCAAATTGTATATACATATATGATCATTTATTATGTATAAATTTACATTTCATATAAATGGTAAATTAATAAATAGGGTCTAACATTAATGCATTGGGCTTATTCACCTATCCACTAATGTCTAAAAATGCAATAATTATGTTTACCAAGCATTGAGAATGTATACAATATTATATTAACAAACCATTCAAACTTTGATAAAACAATAGGTCTATACCTTTTGAAGCAAAGAATGTGTCTGTCACTTTAAATGTATGGTTCACCCAAAAATGTTAATTCTGTCCTAATTTACACAGGTTTCAGCACTACTATATTTAACTGAAAGCAAGATTTTGACCAACAGTCAATAGTCAGCTGGAATTTCCAAAAGAATTACTAGAATAAAGAAACTTCATCAGTGTAACAGAAATTGTTTAATTGATCTATATTCATATCCATGACACTGTTAATTTCACTCAAGAAAAATAAATGTTAGTTAGAAACATTGCTAGTAAATGTACAAAGCATACAAGTAATGCTCTGAATTAACATTACTTATTAAAGTATGTTTTTTCTGATAAAGAAATACTCCTATATTCTTTGTTTTATATACAACCTCCATGTGCTTCCTTTTGCTTTATCCCAAAGAAAGTTATGGCAACAAATAATTGCAGACTTCACATATTGTGCAAAATATTTAATAATTAAGACTTAGTCTCCACTTACCAAATGTACTAGTCTATTGCTGGGAATTTTAGCAGAGTTTCAAAACATTACATCCAGAATTTGTATACTGCAAAAATAGTTCTTAACTCTAATATGACCCGTGGATTCTTCTGTTGATGTTAGTATGTACTGTGCAGTCTTGATAGAAAGTCATGCGTGAGTTTAAACACGAGAGGTTGTGAAAGCGCCGATGCCAGTGAAAAACAGAAACACTCAAGTGTCTTGTGTTATGCTTTATTGGGTGAGTGGGAGTGGTGGTCTGACTGTAGAAAAAGATAGCAAGTTCTCTGGTCTAGGCTCCTCAATACAAGTTATACAAACACAGGGTTACCTAACGATTTTCAAAGCCAGGGCTCTTTAAATGTGGAGTTTATCAAGGATAGATAAAGAACTTGTTTATTCCGTCAAATCAGATGTAGGTACATGAACCAAAAAAAAAGTTTTATTTTCCACTCAGTGAAAACCCTGAATTTGGTCAGTGCACATAAATTGGCATTTCTTCACACTTTATAAGTTAGAAAAAAAAAAGAAACAAGAAAAATGCAGGTCTACAAATGCAGATCCCTAGAAAAAGACAAATCTTTTTAAATATGGGGTGCTGCAGACTAAGGCAACTTTTAGTCAATAAAAAGGGTAATCTATTAGTCTTAGATATTATAGGAATGAAACTTTACAACATTGTTTTTTCCATCTCATTTACACTGTACAGAGTCCACATATTTCATGTTTGGCAACAATAGCCAATACACGTTTGTGTAACAATTATCCTACATTTTACACCCAAATACAACAGCGTGAATTCAGACACTGTACAAACATACATAAGCACAGATTTTTTCTCTTCTTAAGGCCTCTTTTAGAGAAGCTTGGACAAAAACTTGGATGAACTTAAATGGAATGACTGAATTTAGCATGTACTTACCAGTACCTTCAATGAAATAAAACATTTCAATTGGTGTAATGTAACAACAAACACATTTTCATCACATCGCGTCCTGTTTTGTGACATTTCACTCTGCCTTACAAGAGAACATAAACACAAGATCATCTTTATCTACATTGTTTTTTTGAACAGACGCATTTGTAATCTTTTAATAAAGACACAACCTGCATACATTCAATACCATTTCAGCTAATAAATTATTCATTATTATGATGATCAACCTTTCAACATATAGTAAGATATTCACCCTCCTGTTTATCTCCTCTACATCAGACATGATTGTCTAACACGGACAAGTATGTAAAAGCCAAAATATTTCTATTCCAAACCTCCACTAATATTAAAAACAACCAACCGAAGTTAATACAAAGTTTCAAGCTTATGTTTAAAACTCCAAAGCAGACTTTAAAAACAAAACAAAAAAATGGATCAACTGAATATATAATTTAACCGGGTCAAAGAGTTTGTCCAAAGCGTCGCTTCTGTATTTAAATTTGCCATAGTATGTACAAATGTATGTTTGTATGTATGAAAACAAACATTTACACAATAAAAGCCAGGAAACACTGTCCATTAGCTGCTACACTTTATGTGAGGGGGCTTGGTTTAGCTAAAACAACTAAAAATGTGAGAAGTTGTAAGTGCGGGGGGAAGGTAGCGTTTTTTGTTTTTTTTTGGCTGGAGTGTCTATTGGTGCGGAGACAGATGTGTTTTTGCTCCGTATTACAGAGGTATCGGCCAAAACACAGCTGGCATGCATGTTCTTCATGAATCCCAGTTGAGGGCCACACTTCACCTTCCTCTGTTGAAGAGGGCGAGTAAAAAAAAAAAAAAAAGGTCGGCGGGAGTAGTTTACCCTGAAACGGCTGGTCAAAACGATCTTCCAGGGCCACGTCGTACACGGGTTGGCCTCTGTTTCCTCCCATCTCACAAGCCCTGGGAGTAGCGTTTTCCTTTCTTTTCCCCCTCAAAGTACTTGAAACCCAGTGAAAGACGATGCTCACAGGCTCTTTGTGTTGATGTGTGTTTTGTAATGCTTTGTGAGGTGGTCACTCCTCATGAAACGTTTCTGACACTTATTGCACTCAAAGCGTTTGTCTCCTGCAGACAGACAAAAAAGCAAGAGAGTTTAAACCCTGACGCATCACGCTTATATTTAGTGTATTTGAAGCTTTGCATACCCGTGTGTGTCCTGGCGTGTCGCTGCAGCTCATCGCTGCGTGTGAATCGTTTTCCGCAGAAGACCCAGCTGCACACGAAGGGTCTCTCTCCCGTGTGCAGTCGGACATGGGCCCGCAGCAGCGAAGTCTTCCGAAAGGTCTTTTCACAGCCTGCTATGTGGCAGATGTGTTTTCTTTTCCCCACTTCTCCCGGCCTGCAGCACGTAAAAAGTGATTTTTGACACGTTGAGTATTTAGCGTAATGACAATCAACAGTGGCCCATTGTGAAACTTGATCATCGTCAAATATCGAAAGCTTTCTCACCTCTTTTCTGCGTCTTTGCAGTTCGGACAGGTGCAGGCCATGCGTCGCTTTTTTTCTCCTGGCTGAGTCTGCAGTTCCAGCGCGAGTGTCTGTGTCTGTTCCACCTGCATGGTCTGCGTCTGTGTCTGCACACCGCCCAGCTGCAGACCCGCACCTGGAACTGTCTGTACTGTGAGATGCTGCTGGCCTAAAAGACACCATTTGAAGTGCACCCAAGATCATGTTAACAACACACATCACATGCTGGCGTCGGTTGAAATGAAGCACTTACTCACCCCCAGCATTGGTGATTGTCACAGGAACACCCTGCACCTGGACACCATTAATATTGATGGTCTGAACTGCCTGAGCAGCAGAAGCCAGCTGGGCTGCGTTCAGAGTTATCAGCCCTCCTCCAGCCGGGGCAATTTTAGGAAGAGTCCTTTCTTTCCGTGTCCCTGTTTGGGCCTTTTTAGTGACCACGGCTGGTGTGAGTGTGCTGGTGGGTGTTGTTGGCGTGGTAACAGTTGTCTCCTGTATCTGTACAGCCTGCCATTCACCAGAGGCGGTTTTAATCAGCACCTGGGAGAGCAGAGCACATGCATGATATTTTTAGATTTTTCTTAGCAGTGGAATTTTAATAGCCCTAGTTGATTAAACCATAAAGTGGGGAAAAAGGGTGTTTTCTTAATTACCTGTGTGGGTTCTTGGGAGGGGACCTGCACACTGGGTGTTACTGTCTGTCTCTGTGGTACAGGGGGAAGTGTTGCAGAGGCGGCCTGTACAACTTTTAGAGCCTGCGGGGGGATCTGGACGACCTGCTGATCTGATTTCTGCTGAACCAACTGTACCTGCTGCACCACAGCAGGCTGACTCCCCCCTGGACTCTGCACAATCAGGAGATTATTTCCTGCCTGGGACAGGAAGACATTATTAGGGACAAAAACAGCTGCCTGCATAAGTCCGGGTGAATTTTTTAAAATACATTAATTTAAATGAAAAATAAAAACCATCAAATTCCGATTACCATTTTTTCATTATGTGTGTATTATATATATTATTTTCAACTGTGAATATCATCATTACATTCTCATAATTATAACTAAGATCATTTCTGTTGACTACAAAAAATACCATTACAACACTTGTACTGCTTTAAATTTTTAATTCTGAAATAAAATATAAATACTACATGAAAACCTAAATAATTTTTTTCCCTAATTTTTTTTTGAAGCATAAAAAATGCTACATTTAAATCAATTAAAACTAAAAGTGCACTAAAACCAAAATGAAAAGAATTTACTTGAGCATACAATAAACAAATAAAATGATCACAGCACATACCTAATTTCTCAGTTTTTCAGAAGAAAATTCTCATGAAAACAACAGTAGTAAATAAATAATACTAAATGAACAATAAATGTTATACAGTATTTTGTAAACAAATATTTAGTCAAATATTGAACAAATATGGTGTACTTTTACTTTTTTTATTAATTTATTGCAGAGAGGGAATTATTTTGCATTGGGCATGAAATGTACTTAGCTGCCATGTATAGTATCAATCCAAAACATATTAAAAATTACAGATTGCTTGCATACCATCACTTCTTGATCCGTTTTCAACACAAAACAACTACAAATAATATCCCTTGATTTTCCCTCGAGACTCATGCTTACACAGAACAGCGTAAACCAAAGGTCATTTTGATGTAGAAATCTGTCAGATGAGACAACATCCAGGAAACCAGCAATTGAAAAGAATGTCACAATGTTAAGCTAAACAGGAAGCCAAAACAGAAATACAAAAACACACATACCTGAATAATGTTGTCAGCTGTGGTCTCTATTAGCAAGGCTTCAACCTGTTCAGCTACAGATGGTGGTGAGGCAGGTTGAGGGGTCGGGGTGGGCGGGGCTATAGCCACCTGTCTCTTCCTCCCCCTCTTGCCCTTCACTGGAGCAGCAGCAGTCTCTGTAACAATCTGGGCTCCTCCCATCTCACTCGTACTAACATTGAGTGGGAGCGTGAGTCCACCAGGGAGCCGTACAACATTAGCGTTTACGCTGGCATTATTCTGCCGCCGCTTCAGAGAAGACGGCTTGATGGCAACCGTCTTCTGCTGGGGGGCCGGGGCCAGAGGGGGCGGGGCAGGCGTGGCAGTCTGAACTGTGACGGGTGACGTGATAATGGCCTGGTTGGTTCCGGGGATGATCTGGATCTGTCCTCCCTGAGGCATCATTTGAATGGTCTGAGAGCCCTGGAACTGAGGAATCACTTGGTACTGGATGTTGGCAGTGGATGTGCCTGCTGGACGTGAAGGGCTCTGAATAGTGAAGACAATAGGACTGGCCCCTGACGAACCCAGTCCCGCGGGCAGCTGGATAACATTTCCCTTCGTTGAGAGGAATCCAAGGTTTTTGGGTGGAGCTGGGGCAATAGGGGCAGGTTTGATCGGATGTAGGCGGCGTGTGGTTGACTGAGACGGTGGCGTGCTGACTGGGGCCTGGGCAGCCGGAGGCCCGATCTTACTGCAGGTAGCTGCCAGAAGTGCCAACGGGGAGGGCTGAGAGTCCTACACGAGAGAGTGTTGATGCACAATCAGCAGCAGGAAATATTTAACAGAGTTTGGCTCACTGATACTTGTAAGAATGCAAGGCCAGAATACATTACATGACTTTTAAAATATGAACGGCATGTAAATGGTTAAAGAGGAAAAACTGGGCATCATGCACTCGTTGCTAGAATGTGTGTGACAAATGAAAACAACCTGTTCTAAAAGCGGCTCAACATGTTTGATCTCTGATGACTGGATGGGTTCTGGATGACGATATTTTTATTGCCATGTCAGCAGTTAGAATAATTACATTAACACAAATGAATAATAGAGTTGCCACAGTATTTCAAAACAATGAATGTCTTAATATGAAATTTATATAAACATAATAACCTGTAACAGTCGTTTTGTAAATTTGACTTGATAACTTGAAAAGCATTATTTGCTTATCCGTTTAACATTTTATCATCATTGCATCCCTAAGATACAGTCTAATAATACAGACAGATGTGACCTTACTTGAGAAGTGGTGGTGGAGGGCTGAAGATATTCACTGGGGCTGACTGCGACAGTGGTGGCCATACTGTCCTTTTGATCTGTGAGAAGAAGATGAATCTATTAATGCAAACAAAACATCAACTCTCCGATCAATCCATTTCCACTGGACAGTGAAAAAGCAGTCATATGAATTCTGCGCATGCCTGCAGTGTCCTTATTTTCGAAAGCAAATGTTTGCATAGAAACTGGAAATACTGAGCAAATCTAATAGATTGTTCTGTTTAAAGCTAAATAAACAAAACAGAAAGGCATGCACTTTCAGTTATGAGAGGGCAGCTAAGGAGGCGTTACCTGTGATAATCTAAACCCTGGAGAGGAGTGATTCAGCGGGACAGGGTTTAAAACTCAATCCACTAATAGCACGCCATAAGATGTTCTCAATCCTGGTGCTGAAGTGCTGGGCTTCGTTAGAACTAGGACTGAGAGCCGCTGCTCTAGTTTATATACACATCTATGGTAAACACCCAGCACTGACCTCATTGACCCCGCATGCACTAAGATCTCAGAACCCAAACAAAATAAACATTGGCTGTCAAAGCGAGCAACATTAACTGTGTTTTTACATTTATTAGAACGGGATCGAAATCACAGTAAGTCTAAATGAATTACACCACAGGGATCCTTCTGCCATCATATTTAACGGTTTTGCAACTTGAAGAATACCTTGCTCTCATAACAAGCTAATCAGGCTGAAAATCAGGGCTGATAAACAAGGCTTGTGCATTTACAGCAAAATTCGTTGTGGGAGAGAAGGAAGTGGTGTTTTTAAGCTTATATGAAACATAAAGCTTAGTTAAAGCTGGAAGCTCAAACCAGCGGCTAACGCTAACGGGCTAAACGTCAGATGCCTGCAAGTGGTTGAGCTATGCTAACTGAATTCTTTAAAATATCTATTTGATCTCATATTATATTGTGTATTAGCCAGCCGTTTACACGTTGACGTCTTTCGGCGAGCATGCAGTAAGCTATTCAAAGGTTATTCTGTCTGCGGACAGACAGACTCGAGAGTGCGCTGATGGAGGAGGAAACTGCTGGCTTAGCATGCTAAAGTGCTAAATTGCCAGATAAACTCTTCGCTGCGGAAAAGAACCGTGATTCCGGAAGTGTTCATTTGGTACAATCGCCGTGCTACGCATGTTTTTTTTAAACTCGTGTGCGCTAGCTACGACATAAAATATATATCGGTTCACTCGCTCAAGTAAATGTTTAAGAAAGTAACATAGTAATATAAACACCAACGTTATAATTCCTACCCACCGCTCATGACGACATTCACTCTCCGTGAAGCCTTGAAGAGCCCACACGAGATACCGCCCCTCCCGCGACCTCTGGCCAATCAGGGTACTTGTCAATCAACGCGAGCTCGCGAGCCTGACCAATCAAAGTACTGCATTTGTTTGATTGACGTTTGTTCCGACCAATGAGATAAGGTAGTGTTTCTGCGACAGCTGAAGGATATATTTTTGGCCAATAGATTGTCGAGTTTTCAGGAGCAAGTCGGGCGTTGTGAAGAACTCAAAATAATATGCCGAGCCAATAATACACAGGCTTGAATTTCATTGACGTGTAGCTCGCCCAGTTAGAAATGGGTAAAGCATATCAATCAAAAGTAATTGACAAGAATTTTGATCGATCGACCTGTACTTTGTTACTTTTCTATTGCAAAATAAAGCAGGTGCTCCATAAGAATATATGGTTGTATATAGGGTGCATCTTTGGCATTTGGGCATCACATTTTGCATTTTGTATGCCATTTGTTTAGTGACTCCAATGTTAGTTAGATTTAAAGTTTAGTCAATGTTTGCTGAATATACGGATGGAAAAAATGTATGTGAACCATATTCTGGAGACAAATTAGTCTCAGAAGCGAGTTAAATCTGGAGAAACCTAATTTTTGGACTTGCCCATTAGGAAGTAAATAATAAATACAAAGATTTTGTTTAAATTTGTAGAAATGCATTCAATTTTCTATTAGGGTGTGGGTTAGGGTTGGGTTATAGTATTTAGAACTAGCTGTATATAAAAACAATAAAAGGTCAAGCAATGTCCTCATTTAGTTTGTTAATTGTGTGTGATGTGCCACATAAAAATGACTGTGTTATACCATGACATAATGACAGTAGCAAATAGTAATACAATGATAGTAAACGATTATCAGTCAAATCCCATGGTATTTTAAGGCAAGGCATTCCAGGAAAAAAAGGTAAAAAAGTGAATAATAAATGTCACCATGCCTTCCCAGAATCTATATCCACAAATCTTTATGAAAAGTTATGTTTAAACGTGAATTAATTTGCATACATTTCAGAAAACAGAAATCTGAACATGATATAAAGCAGGGTTTAAAATTCTTTCATTTTGTTGACGTATTAAAATGTTTTTTACAGAGAGAATTTTGGATATATCTTTTTGTCAACGCCAAAAATCAGAAAACAGCTAGAACAAAAACTTTTTTTTTTTTTTTTTCAAATAAAATGTTGCATAAAATCTGGCAAATGATACATGAACAAACTTCTCCCTTAAAACCTTTAGAATATAAATAGGAAACAGCAGAACGTTTGTGGTGGTGGAGATTTCTAGCTCAGTGCATGAGAGAAAACCACTTTTAAAAATACATATCCTAATTGAAATCTACAGGTGAAGTGTAATAAAATAACAGTGTATATTATGGATGTTTTCTTTCCACTGGTCTGAAATATAACATCATGCCAATTCTTAAAATCTCAAAATAAATCAGTGAATGGAAAGACAATGTTTTTGCCTGTAGTGCCTTGCTTTAATACAGAACATTTCTAAAGAAAATCTTGGAATCACCATAATGGTTAAAAACTCAATATAGTGATCTGCAAGGAAAAACAGATGCGTCCAGTGGCGAGACCAATCTAAAATCAATAAATTATATTCTTAAATAATAAATACTGTCATCAAATATACCACCACTTATTTTCAAGTTTACTTTGTATTTTACTCAAAATACAGTTCATGTGGCCTGATCAGACTGAAGGAGTTACAATCAGGGAAAGGACAAATAAAGGGGTCACACACTCCACCCAGGGGTCAGGGGCCTGATGAGGAAAGAAAGAAGAACCAAACAGAGACGGATTCACAAACTGGCCAGTTTAAAAACTTCAGTGTAATATAACCTACAGATGAAGGCTTTTGCTAGTTCCCCAAGTCAAATGTCCTTGATCGTTTTTTAGTTTTTTAACTTAATTCTTTTTTCAAGTCCACTGTTTGCTGTCCAGTGACCTTTCAAGTCTATCATGTCAGTCTCTGGATTTATTTGCCTGCTCAACAAAGACAGTATTCCAGCATTCCTCTGTACTCCCTCTGTCCGCGTATTGGTCAAAGAGGAGGGGCCAGTCGGCTGATGTTCATTGGCTTCTGCTGGAAGACTGGCAGGGAGTTGGAGCAGAGCTGTGCACCAGGAAGTGTCCATGCGCTGTTCCATCTATTATCCACACACAGAAATCCTAAAAAACAATCCATTTGTGTTCTGTTATTTAAACATACTGGCACTGAGAACAAGATAATGAGCGTACAGTAGATGCAGGTACGTACAGTGAAAAGGAGCCATCTGGCTATGTTTCAGACTCGGCTTCCTGTACCACACCTGCTGCCTGGCGCATGCCTTTGATTGACAGGTACATCTCTTCCTCTGGATCATAGTAATAGAACTTCCTCAAGTAGATGATGAGTGGTCTAAGATGAAAAAGAATAACATTTAGTCTTTATATATATATATATATACTTAAAAACGACTTCAAATGTTATGCATGCTTATTTCAATAAAACCAAACAACACGGGCACTCATGCAAATTACTAACTAAAAGTTTGCTCAGTATTGCCAAAAAATGATTGTAAATGATTTCTCTTCATATTCTAATTATCATTTTATACTAGTGGTGTCAAACGATTAATCGCATCCAAAATAAAAGGGTTTTTTGCATAATATATGTGTGTACTGGGTGTATGTATTATGTATATATAAATACACACACATGCATGTATATATTTCAGAAAAATATGTTACCTTTATATATTTAATACATTTATATATGATATAATTTATATCAATTTAACATTTACATGGAAATATCTTCAAAATATATGCTGTATCTGTGTGTCTTTATATATACATAATAAATATGCACAGTACACACACATATATTATGTAAACAAAAACTTTGGATGCGATTAATCGTGGTGAATAGAATTTACTTAAAAAAATTTTGATAGGGCAACTGAATGCCATATTCTTGCTGTATAAGTTAAACTGTGTTCTTCACTTAATTTAGATCAGGAAATGAATATGACAGAAGGTCAGCAGTGAGTACTAGTATTTCACGCATCTTCTATATACACCACCGTTCAAACGTTTTTTGATAAAAGAAATAAATACTTTTATCCAGCAGGGATGCAATAAACTCATCAAAAGTGACAGTAAAGACATTCATAATATTACAAAAAGATTTCTATTCCATATAAATGTTGTTCTTTTTTATTTCTCAAATAATCCTAAAAAATGATTTCCATCAATAGTTACAATGATGAAATGATTTAGATTGATAATATTGAAGGAACACTCCACTTTTTTGAGAATAAGCTCATTCTTCAACCACCCTAGAGTTAAAAAGTTAAGTTTTACCGTTTTTAATTTCATTTAGCCAATCTCTGGGTCTTGCGATAGCACTTTTAGGAACTATGCTCTCATTCCGGCGTAATAATCAAGGATGTTTGTTGCCGTAACAAGGCCGCAACAGGCGCAGTGATATCATGCAGCGTGGAAAATAGTCCCCAGGTTGTAAGACACACTCCCTGAGCAAGCAAAAGGGTCTGGCTGTGTTAGAGTAGCCTGGGCCCGCCCATACTTCCTGTGATGCTACATTCTATTTCGCGAGCAAAGTTAGTCTGGCCAAGCTGCCGTTTAAGAGCATTTCTGTTCCCCAAAAAATGGGAACCAATGAGGAATGAGTACCCTTTTGCTACATTTCTGGATCTGGGATCATTTCAGTTGTGTTGCTGTCTATGGAGGGTCTGATGGCTCTCTGACATCATCAAAAATAACTTAATTTGAGTTTCGAAGATGAATATAGGTCTTACAGGTTTGGAACGACATGAGGGTGATTAATTAATGGCAGAATTTTCATTATAGGGTGAACTAACACATTTATTTCATAATGTTTGTGTTTTACCGTATTTTTGATCTAATAAATGCAGCTTTGGTGAGCACAGGAGACTTTTAAAAAAACATTACCTTGCAGACCTCAAACCTCTTAATGGTAGTGTATCAGAACTGTAGGTTAGGCAAATAATGTGAGTGAGTCATACTTTGGAAGGGGCAGCTCCTGGATGTGGTCTATGCGAACGAGTTGTCGGATGCAGAAACGGCACAGATGCTGGAGTGATTTCACATTGCTGAAGCGTGAGACCGGATAGAGCAGCTGCACAGGGGTCGGGGGTAACCCTGAAACAGACACCACATGTTTCATTACCTTTTACCTCGCACACCCTCAAACAGGCTTTTGCTGTTTACACACAAATAATGCCATTCACTTCTATGCATATTGGCAACGACCTGAAATAAAACAAGTATTATAATGACTCAAACTGAAATTAAAATAAATGAAAGCTAATTAGAAATATGAAATGACGAAAAGCACATTTAATTAGTAAAATGGAAATTAAAAATACAAAGTTAAATTCTAGAAATAAAAGCTCATTTCAAATATTAATGAATGCCTTAATAGCATACAAGTAAAAAGATACAAATTACTATACAAACACTATGCTAAATAGGAGCCAGATCACGTTTTTGTGGTAAGAACTGATGAATATATCTAAATCTAATCTATTATTATTAGTATTATTTACATTACGTAACATAAATTTAATGTAGGATGAGAAGTAGCTAGTTTTAAACACAAAAATTAAAAAAGGTGAGTCCTTCAGTTCTCAGTATGAAATGTAGATGCCTCTCACTTTAAATGATCTCATGCAACGCTGCAAAGCTTTTGAGAATTTCTCTATAAGCTTAACTCATTCCCAACTCAAAATAAAACCCAATTCATGTTTTTTTGTCCATAACATAACATAGCAGAAACATGTTACTCATATGTGGACAGGAAGTAGGCTACAACCGATTATTATTTTGCGCACACAATCTAGTGAATCAGTGGAACAAATTAATATACAGTGGGTACGTAAAGTATTCAGACCCCCTTCAATTTTTCACTCTTTGTTATATTGCAGCCATTTGCTAAAATCATTTAAGTTAATTTTTCCCTCATTAATGTACACACAGCACCCCATATTGACAGAAAAACACAGAATCATTTGCAGATTTTTGCAGAATTGTTAAAAAAGAAAAACTGAAATATCACATGGTCCTAAGTATTCAGACCCTTTGCTGTGACGCTCATATATTTAACCCAGGGGCTGTCCATTTCTTCTGATCATCCTTGAGATGGTTCTTCACCTTCATTTAAGTCCAGCTGTGATTAGACTGATTGGACTTGATTAGGAAAGACACACACCTGTCTATATAAGACCTTACAGCTCACAATGTATGTCAGAGCAAAGGAGGATCATAAGGTCAAAGGAACTGTCTGAAGAGCTCAGAGACAGAATTGTGGCGAGGCACAGATCTGGACAAGGTTACAAAAAACATTCTGCTGCACCTAAGGTTCCTAAGAGCACAGGGGCCTCCATACTCATTAAATGGAAGACGTTTGGGATGACCAGAACCCTTCCTAGAGCTGGCTGTCCAGCCAAACTGAGCTATCGGGGGATAAGGTTTCAGCAGCAGGGACAGGACGACTGGTAGCAATCGAGGGAAAGATTAATTATCAGAGTACAGGGATATCCTGGACGAAAACCTTCACCAGAGTGCTCAGGACTGGGCCACATTTTTTCTTCCAACAAGACAATGACCCAATGACCCCTTTCTGTCAATTCGGGGTGCTGTGTGTACATTAATGAGAATTTTTTTTTAACAAAATGAACTTAAATGATTTTTGCAAATGGCTGCAATATAACAAAGAGTGAAACATTTAAGGGGGTCTGAATACTTTCCATACCCACAGAATAGTGCGCACAATTTATTAATTTTTTTATTGCATGTCACGTGCAGGTCTACATATAAACCTGTTACCCATAATCATCCAAGAAATAAAAAAGGGCTTCTTTTTTTGTCCCTATATTCATCCTGCACCAGCAAACAGAACATTTAAATGTTTTTTATTCAGTGAAAGTGGCTCAGAATCCTGTCTGCAAGTGATATTTGCAGCCTTACCAGGTACACGTGAACGTAGGAAGTAGAGGAATTTCCCATTTTTAGAGTGCATGATGGCTCGCTCAATGAATTCCACCACAGAATGGCAGCGGTCTTCAAATTTAGGATGGCACCATAAACTGAAGGTCCCTGAAGAGTTAAAAACAAACTTTCAGTGAAAAAAACGAACAGAAAATGTTGTGTGTTTTTTTTTTAATTACATGTATTTTTAATCTAAAATATTTGTTTTCCCAAAGACTAAAACATTAAAAGTAAAAAGATTCATTTAAAACCACGTGAATGTATTATGCATACTAACTTTTGTAATACTAAGTACAAAAAAAACCTGAAACATTAACAAAACCCACAATCATTTCTGCAGTCAGTGAACCTAGCAGAGATGGGGACAAGTCACATATGGTCAAGTACAAGCAAGTCTCAAGTCTTTACCATCAAGTCTGGAGTCAAGTCTCAAGTCACAGTTTAGACAAATCAAGCAAGTCAAGTCAAGTCAAGGGTTCACCCCAAGCAAGTCGAGTTGAGTCATGATAAGTTTCAAGCAAGTCAAGTCGAGTCAAATTGCGTTACTAAAATAAATGTATATATTTTGCATCCAAAGTGAATGAAGTGTTT
>JAUMHG010000051.1:16477797-16493163 GCA_032359395.1 Enteromius anoplus | reverse complement strand
CCCCATGCGTCTTAGCAGACGCAGTACTCGTTCCATGTCTCAGGGAACAGGGGTTACGGAAGTAACCCTTACGTTTTGCAAGTTCACAAAAAAAATAATTTGCCTAGACAAACTGACAAAACAGGTTTAAAACGGAAACCAACCTGTTTCAGTGTAACGCATAGGAAATCTAATGAGGATGTTAAAAAATCTATCAGCTACCGATGTAACTGAATTTAGGAATAACCGTCAGCCTGGAAGTGGTGAAATCTAATCTGTTTGTTCAGGCAGTGTAGTCAACACTGACCTTTTTATCTGACTTCAAAACCACTAAAGGATGCGGTTTAGATCAGGATTTCATATGCTTCTTAGCTACACTTTTTGAGTCCAAAAATAGTTTAAGTGCGTTTACAAATATGTAAATGAGTCAACGACGATAAAGGGTTTAACCATAAAAAAAATAAGTGTACTACTGCTTTAAATTGTTGTTTAACTTTGTACCTACCATGTGCTTTCTATGGACCTAAAATCACTTTTGTGAATTTTAGTTTGATGCAGACATCTTAACGTCTTTGACCCACATATGTTAGGGTGACCATACGTGCCATTTTCCCCAGACAAGTCCATGCCAGGATTAGTTTTGGCTTTGTTTTCCAGTTTTCATAATAGCTAAAGGTAATAATAGAAAAGTAGTTTGACCAATAACATGCAGGTATTGTACATAATGGCCCAATAATGTGTGTGAAAAGGTGGGATCTATGAAATCTATCAAAGCGATGTAAATATGCAAACATATTAGGTGTGTACGAATTAAAGCGACGCGGTTCAGACCGATCAGTGTTTGCCATCAAAGTACCTCAAGAGTGTTTTGAATGCATAAGGAACCGTCTGAATGGCACATACAAAGCCAAAACCTAGATGTTTTAGGTTACATAGAAACCCTGGGAAAAATGTCACATATGGTCACCCTAATGTATGTGTGTGTGTGTGTTTGTGTTTACCTCTGTAGTGCTCCATACGTGTGTGATGTGTGACTCCCTGTGAGCGGAAGCTGAGGCTGAGGATGTATCGTGGGTCTGAACTGTCCCGCACCAAAAACGAGCCATCTGGCTTTCCTCTCAGCTTCATTTCGGCATCCTCCCAGTTCATGGGCCCCCAATACCAGCCACACTGCAGATGCAGACACACAATGACCATACAACAGTGAAAAACACACAACCACAGGAAGCCACCGTCATATTTCATTTTTAAACAGGTCTGTAAGTGAAAATGGCGAATCATATGACAGTCTTCAACTGTTTTTGTCTCTCACCCGCTCCAGCTCTCTCAGGCTGGCAGTGAAGCTGCTGGAATCGGCCCCTCTCAGTGGACACATGATTGGGGGCGGGGCCACTCTGGCTGGGGCAGGAGTCTCCATTGGTGAAGGGGCCGAATGTGGTAGTGCCCGGAAGAAAGCATCTGAGGCACAGAAAAACCATTTTTAAATACAACAGCAAATATTGAGTTGCATTCTGAAACTAGCTAAATTACAAAAATTCTTAAATTCTTAAATTATTTTTCATTTCTAATAATCTTAGAAGATTTTAAAAAGTAAATGATTACTGTGATGGCAAAGCTGAATTTCCAGCATCAGTAATATTTCAGAAAGCATTCTTATTTGCAGATTCTCTGCTCGAGAAACATTTGTTATTATCAGTTTTAAAAGTTGTGCTTCTTAATTTTTTTTCTTCAGGAAATCGCAATATTTCCAGATTCTTAAGAATCTGAAAGAAATAAGAAATAGAAAGTTTAAAAGAACACCTTTTATTTAAAATAGAAGTCTTTTGTAACAATATGAATGTATACCAGTATAACCGTATAAAACTAATTTTAAAAACAGTATAAAACATTTTAGATTCAAATGTATTCATATACAGGAAAGTCCAAATCTTTGGCTCTGTACCTGAGGATTTTCCATTATATTGTGGCAGGACTATACATGTCTGTAATGTCTAATATAAAGTTATTAGAAACTGCAATTTAAACAATTAGACAAAGAATTAAATATACATTATTTGGGTGAATTAGACAGAGTCCAGGGCTAGTTGTCACATTTTTTACAGCGGTGAATTTTCCTAAAAAAACATTTTCACTTTTATTGCCCAGGAAAAAAATATGCGTTGCACTTTTGTGACAACATGCCCCAGTTGTGTTTTATATTGTGTTTACTTGTTTTCTCAACAGCTGATTGGTGATTCTGATTTCATAGGATTCTGAACTAGGTGTAGAATACAAAACCATTGCTAATTTACTGAAACCCCTTTTTCTTTCCCCCTGTGACAACTTGCCCCGGTCTCCTCCATAGCACATCACACAGAAGTACACTGATGAAAAGTCATAGCAACTACCAATAACCATCTTTAATCTCCTTTATATCTTATACATAAGTTCTATCTCAATATGAGACACTTAAGTTTGAACCCTACAGACTGACACCATCGCTCACACTTCCTCTCTTTACAAACGCACATTACACCGCCTTTTTCCTCTGAACGGCAGGAACTGAAAAACTAAACCACACGATCAACCAAAGCCTTTGTCAAGCAAAACGATACATGTGGTGGTGGGTGACATGTATTGTCTTTGGCTTTCACAAGAATACCACGTTTAATGAATGAAAGAAAGGTGCTTCTGAGCGCAGAAACTGAGCTGGCCTCCAAAAAAAGCAGTTAGAATCTGCTCTCAGAACCAGAAAGACACCCTGAAACACATACACACACACCGCCCCCTCCACTGCACCCAAGTCTTACCATTGAGGCTGAGACTATGCTGGATGGTGGCGTGGAGAGGGGGAGGAGGAGGAAGAGGCAGAGGGAGAGACTGCAGGGAGGCCCCCATAACACTCACTAGGAAAGGCCCAGGCTGCGGCCCACCTATATCGTCTGAAAGAGAGCAGGAGGGAGGGTTCAGAGCCAGGAGAATAAGGAGATGTCACAGAAAAAGAAAGCAATAGAAGGGCAGACAGAGGCGAGAGAAGGTTCAGGTCTATTAGAATGAGACAGGTGCCACGGGCGATGAAGAGGAATCAGAACATGACTGAATTTAACCCTAACACCACTCGGCTTCAGAGCGAAGGGACGCCAACATCCTGCCTTCTTGCATATATTACCAGAAATAGATCAAAACGCAGCCAGATTACACCCCACTATTGAAACTAACGTGAAGATAGCATTCAATGACCTGCGCTTCATGTTTTATGAGTAACAAGTAGTTTTGCCTGTCTGAACCATAAAGGAGCAGGACAAATCCTCCAATCATGTGACAATATCTGATCCTCTTATAGCACCTGAAGACTAAGACACCATGACAGGAAGCACATGACACGGGGAACTTCAACGTTGGGAAACAACACGGGCGTCTGTAAAAATAAATCTACACGCTGACATGAGCACTGAACCAAGCACTCACGACAATAAGAAATTCATTTCTACCCATGCTAAAAAATGTTCCGGGTTCAATACAGTGCTATGGTAGCTTTTATTAACACATTAATGTAGCTGTCACTCAAATTTGTATTTTGGTGTATGCTTTTGTCATTTTTATACGCTTTATTTAATTGGAGTTACTTTAATACAAGTTAAGTGAAATTAAAAGGAGAAGTGTTGCCTTGGCCGTTATTTTATTTTATTTCAGGTTATTTAAAAAAAAAACGATTTAATGTTTTTGTTGTTGTTTTAGTTTACTACCAGAATAATGCATATTCTTTAGTAGTATAAAAAAGTTATATCCAATTTTACAACTTTGTTGCATTGACAACACAACACTGTAAACTTACAAATATCTGTACTATTTAACTAAAAAGCATTATAGCTCAAAAAAGGTGATTTTTCATCAAATTAGACTTAATTGAGCTCAACTTGTACTGAAACCCAGGATATTCTCTAAAACCTCCAACCTAAACATGATAACCAATCATCTTCAAACACACAATGACTGAATAATCCACATACCTAATCATCTCCCCTCACTCATGACAAAGATTGCTTCTTCATATAGAAATATAATACCTACACCTCCAGTACTGTGATCATTTCAGCCTTCACTACCAAACACTGAGCTGATGAACTGGAAGAGCGTCAGCAGAGGCATCACTTTATCAGAAACGAAACTGCTCGTCTGTGAGCCAAACACTGGTGAAATCAAACCACAAGTAGACCTACACAGTAACTCACTTTAAGTGGTGCCTCTTTGAATTTTATGCTAGCAGAATGCAATCAGAGACTCTGGTAACCATGAAATGAAAAGAATGAAGTCTGAATAAGAAAGGGAATTGAAAGGACAAAGTGAAAGAACGAGCACGTGGGTCAACATCCTACACTGAATCCTTAACATCTGCCTTGGGTTTGATCGTAAAAAAAAAAACTCGCTCTTTAAAAAAGTGCGACACGTATCTCAGCAGTTCGAACACATATTTTGAACACAGATAAAAAAAACAAAAATGAAAAGGTAATTAATAAATAATAATATTATCCCACAGTATCATATCATTGTTTCCTTTAAAAATCCACACATAACCGTAAAGTTTTAAATGGAGTGAATATTTGATATTTGCAGGTGTGTAGGCGGCTTTTAGATGAGCATCTGGTTAAATGCGTATGCTGACCATACTTATTTTAATCCTCTTTCAACACATTTCCAACTTCACATTTTAAAACCAAACCGAAAGGCCCCCATACTCCACCTAAAATGTTATATTTAACTCTTAATAAATGTTATCATTTGCTTTGACATCTTCGTTCATGTTCCTGTCAGCCATTGTCCTAGACTCAGTGCACAAACACTTATCCATTAGTCAAGTCATTTGACTATATTTATAAATATTTTTTTATAACATGATCTCCAAAAATGATGTCTATATTTAGTGCCTACCACTTGTGAGCGAACAGCTCCTAAAAAGGATATTAATTCCATGTTCAAAAGTTTGGAGTCGGTACACCTTCAATATGTGTTGAATTTATGGAAAGGGCAAATAAAGACATCAGTAATGTTACAAATAAATGCTACTAAATAAAGCATTTTTAAAAATGGTACCAACCCCAACCCTTTGAACGGCGGTGTTTAAAAGTATAAGTAAAGAGATACAGAAGTTAGTCAGTGCATAGGATAAAGGGAGTATGCCGCGAGGGATGGGGGAGAAATATTACGAGAGTGTGAAACAGATGGAGATGTGAAAGGTATGAACTAAGGAGAGCCGAAACCAAGGAGATGTGTGAACATCTGTAATGGGGCTCACCTAACAGGCTGAGGCTCCGCCGAGGAGGAGGTGGAGGAGTGGGAGGATGAGGGGAGTTCCTGCCTCTCTGAGAGATGTCCACATCAACCAAAGACACCGTCTCTCCTGTGACCACAGCCATAACACACAACTTACTGACAAGAGCCATAAGAACAAAAATGTTATCATGCATCATAACAAAAATTGATTTAGAAATGATTAATATCATCCAAATCGTGTGTCTCAAGGATTCCTTAGCTTCCACCCATCTTTGTTACCTGTAAAAACTGGAGTAAAAGAGGCCGCAGAAAAGGCACTTTGTGCCCTTGTTAGTCCAGGTTGGCTGCAGAAAGAAAATAAGCAATTTAAGACAGCATATACATTTTGATTAATTCTGCTCTGTACATTAGTCTAAAGCAGTATAATAACATTATAAAAGTCTTACAGAAACTGCACCCACCTGTGATCCACACTGATAACTACTAAAAGATGTCATTTTCTTAAAAGTACAAGTTGATGATAAAATGAAATGTATTTTACGATAGAAAGATATATTTTTAGTTAAATATTTATGAAGCAACACAATTTACGCTGAAAAAAGCAAAGTGCAAAAAGTGTCCCGTTTCCTGATTAATTGTAATCCTCAGTATGTGCAAGGGGTTAAATCTTTGAAAGGCTATAGGTTAAAGGTAAGGAAACACTGAATGCTAATAAACCCCGCACAATTTCCAAAGTGGTTTTGGAAAGAGGTTTATGATTTAATAGAAAATTTAGGTCTGTGTTGTTCTGCAACTTAAAATTAAGCTACACACAAATCTGAAGCCACGGTACATATGTTACATACTACATGTTCGTCAGAGTTGGGAAAGTTCCTTTGGAAATGTAATAGGTTGCAGATTACAAAGCTTCCCTATTTATAAGGTAATAAATAAGCTTTGGTAATGTAACTGGTGACATTTGATTACTCCCTGATTACTTTTCTAAATGTTTTCATGTTAATCTTTTGAAACATTTTAAAGCAGTCCTAAACTCCTGAAGCACTGGTGTCTGATATTTTAAAGCAGTCAGTGCAATCTGGGAAAGAAATCAATCGTATCTGTATATGTGTATAAAAGTTGTCAGATGTAACCCCCTTTGTTATTAATATTTTTACACATGATTTTTCTCAGTAACTAGCAGTTTGTAGTAATTAAATTTCCTAATTCCGTTGCTCCCCAACAATCTGGGGACATCCTATTCATTAAGTAATATAAATAACAACTACTTTAGATTTAAGATGTGTAGTTTGTTGTATATTTACTTAAACACAAAATTGTCTTCAAATTATTGTGCACAGACACAGAAGAACATGTAGGCTATACGTGTAAATAAATGTAGGCCTATACAAAAGGTTAAAGCTCCAGTGTGGCACGGTAAGGTTGTTTTGGGCGGAAGGACTCACCTGGCCGTGTCTTGTTCTCCACCACTTGCTCCGGACATGTCAACTAAACTCCCCGCCGAGGATATGGAGAACGTGACCGACGGTCTCTTGTCCAAAATATTGTTAGAGCCACTACAGCTTTTAGTTCTGAAAAGTTTGCTCAGACGGATTTTAAGCGAGCCCTTCCTGGATTTCCCTGGTACTTTCAGAGTCTTCTCTCCTCCGTTTGCAGCGGAAAGATGCCCCTGGGTCGCGCCCCGATCCGGCCGGGCCTTTGGTGTCGACGCCTGGCTGGAGCATGGGGTACCCTGACTGGGTTCGGTTTGGGACGGGACCTCGGGAGTTAGTTTGTCACCGGTAGGAGCCTGAGGCCTGGTGTTTACAGAGTCTCGTAACAAACAACACGCCGGCGAGCAAAGTCCTCCGGACACCACCGAAGGGAAACACTTGAGCGCAAACGCACCCGGCTCCGCGTTCTGATTCTCGGTCTTCTGGCACGCATTGATGCCCAGGCCGTTTACCTCCTCTGACCCGAGGCCCTCCAGCACCAGCAGCGCATCGCTGGTCTCGGTTGGGTCCTCTCCCTGCCTGATTCCAGCCGAGCCGAGCACGCTTTGACACGAGCAGCGCTGCAACTCGCCGTCCTTCAGCAGAAACTCGGGAACCGGAGCGACTCCCAGCTCGCCGAATTTCCTCGCCAGCTCCAGCACTGGACCGTCGGGCAGCTGATGGAGCTGCCGCTGCGCCGTCACCGAGCTCGTTTTATGATCCACCAGCGGCGGCCAGTCTTGGTTGTCGCTGATCAAGCGATGCCGATGGCACAGCTCGGCTCCATCCGTATCCGTAGCAACCGCTGGCAGCTTGAGCTGCGGATGCAGCGTCCATGTAGTCGGATGCTGAGCATCCACAGCGCCAGACTCGGAAACGAGCGCCGCTTGGTCCTCAAAAGCCCTGCGCTGATCCTCCGAGCTGCTCTCGGCGAATCCCTCGGAGTCTCTCGATATGTTTCTGAACACCAACAGCTGAGGCCCCATTCCACCCCGGTGGGTGAGATCGTAACCGTGGGCCTCGGCTGAATGGAGAGGAGGCGGCGGCGCAGACAGCGCAGGTCTGGTAGCCATCACTCCCGCGTCAGGTGCCTCCGGTCCGCTGGCCTGCGGAGCTTTGTTCACCGCCGAGATGTGGCCGTGATTCTGCGTGCATTCAAAGTTCCCCTTGATAGCCACCGACGACAGATTCCCATTCTCCTCGTCCAAGCGGTCATCCTCGGCCGCGGAGACCAGGCGCATCAAGACAAAATCGGGAGACATATCTTGCGCGTTGTTCATTATTATTCCTCAATATACTGAAGGAATGAGCGATATCAGCGTTTCACATTGCTTCCAGTCATGAGATCTCGCTCGTGTGATGATGGTGGTGATGATGATGATGATAATCCTCTTGGTGTTAGTTAGTTAGCCCCCTCACTCACTCAGCGCCAGACAATTAGTGCATATAAACTCTATTTCAGTCGCTCCTTCAACATTGCGCACGTCCTCGTCTCATTTCGCGTCCGGCCTTAAAAACCTCCACGGGTCTTTGTAGGGTCATACATAACGCTTCGTTTCACGCAATCCTAACGGCGTCTGTGGTCACATTACTGTCGAGGCCCCACCCGCTCGCTCACTTCCGCAAATTCGATGCGTTTCGTGTTTGGTCTTATCGGTGCCATTGATGTCCACTTGGCTGCAGGCTATGTGCTGTCCCCCTTAGTGACGTGCACCGTGCTGTAACGTTGCTTTCTTGTCATTTACCGCGCTGTTGTCTGGAAGATGGCCTTACCCACTGATGTTTATGATGCATCAATTGTAGTGGAATCGCCTTTCCGCACGATTCCAGCGCCAGCGAAACTCTCCCTGCAAATCGGTTGCGTTATGAGTCAACGACAAATGACTTGCATGATATCATCATTTGTATAATGACTCTCATCCTCATGTTGCTACTGAAAACGCAAAAAATCAATCAAGAAAATATCCAATATCATGTTGGACATCATATTTTGTAGCGTGTATATATATAACTTTTAAAAATAAATTTAAATAAAAAATGCATTGGTTTTATTTTATTTATTTTCCCTTATTAGCCTACTAACGCCGCATAATATGGGGTATTTAACCTATATAAATTTTAATATATAAATAAAAGAGTTTTCATTTAATGCAAATAATGTCCTATACATTTGGAAAGAACTTTCAAAATCCATTTTAGTTTTATATAAAACATATCATGTCTAACTGCAGGACACGTAAACTTTTAAAAAGTATTTAATGTCATCTACGCCTATAGATCATTGTACGTGTGCATAGGGCTATTAAAAGGCATATAGACATACAATACAGTTATTGTTTACATTCAACCATTGTTCTGTGGTCAAGACTGTATTTGCCAAATGCGTTTTCAATGATGGACCGAATGGTGTCGCTATACACAAACGTTTACACATGCCCACAAGAGCCCTTTAAAAACCTGCCATCTCATAACACGCAGAGAGGATTTTATTACAGTTATGGGTTTACACAAAATATCCAGAAGAAAATATGTTTTTAACAGAACATTGTCAGAGAAATATTACATGCATTGACTTTGTCCTCTCCAATTTAATGCATACAGCTGTGCACAAAGCTGAAGACACATATCCAGCCATAAAAAAACATTTACACATTTTATTGTTTTCATCATTGTGGGCATGTATATAGATGCACATATGTGTACGGCCCAAGCCTCTGCAGTCCTGAGTGGGGGTGGGGCCCCACAGGAATGAGTGTTGAATCTCAGAACTCTGTTGCCATGGCACCAAAACAAGGATTCGCCTGCATTACCCAGTATGACTGGATTTGTCTGAATCATCTCTCTCTCTCTCTCTCTCTCTCACAAACACACACAGATCTGACAGACGTTCATTCATGTAGAACACATGTGGAACATGTTTTTTTCTTCCTTTCTTTTCTAATTTCCCTGATTGTTGCACTAAACGTTTGGCAGTCCAGAACGCAGTCCATCTATCCGAGATTAACATTTCAGTGCACTTTATCTGCCAGGCAGATGCAGACTTGTAAACCGCCGCATGCACATATTCACAGATGCACAAAGTTGCACGCACATACACAGTCCGTAAAAGACCACTCATGACTGACCCAGCCGGGGAGTGTTGGGTTAATCCACAAAGCGGTGAGATTCTGATGCATACCCCAACAGAGAGGATTACCCTCCCATCCTCTCATCCATCAGCCCATCCTCATGCACATACACTCATCATAACAATCCAACATTAACAGATGTGCCACTCTCAGCGCTCGCCACTACCGGGAGATTGGGAGAGATGGGAGAGGGGGACAGATTTGCAGAGCGAGTGAACAGGTAAGCAGAGAGAAGCAGGGGTATGTTGACAGTTTCTTGTTCATCCCTGTTTCTCACTCCGGTTTCTTGCAGGCCTGTTAACTCCACGCTGTGTTGGTCCCAGCATCTAGGGTGGACTCGAACGACTGATTGCGGACGCATGGCCTCCTTCACCTTCACTTTCAAAAATGAATAGCCGGTCCGTGCATGAACGCACACTTATTTGTGTGTGAAAACAAGACACTGTTGGAAGCAGCAAAGTGCGGTTGAACTCTACCAGCTCTGACACCTGTCAATCAGTTTCCAAGAAGAGGAGAGAAGAAAAAAACAAAACAGGGTTATAGAAGACAAGAACCCGAGCGTCTTTCAGGATGTGATTTAGTGCAAAGTTGATCTTTACTTTCACAAAAAGCATTGGAGGAGCACTTGGTTCAAGGATGGGCCGTTGTGTTGGATTACTACCTCTACTTCTACTTCCCAACCTGCTCTCTGCTCAGATCACCACTGTGTCTGAACTTGAGGACACGTCCAGCTTGGAGTTCACCCCAACTCCTTGTCCTACTGACCCAAATACCGTAGCAGGAAAGAACTCGTCTTCCAGTGCTCGACCCTCCAGTCTGGCTCCGGTAAAAGTGAGCACCCAGGAGGACCAGTCTGCCGTGGAGAGCTACCTCTACACTAGCAATTCGTCTACTTTGGCTGCGTCTACATGCACAAAGAGTTTCCAGCTGCCTGTTCGACTGGGATCTCCGCCTAGAGACCTTCTCCCTTTCTTGCACCAAGCCATAGCGTCTCTGACTAGTGCAGCCAATTTTCTCAACCTGATATTCCAAGCTAGTGAGCTGAGGGAAACCAGTGTACAAGAGGATATCGAATGGTACCATGCACTGGTGCGGGCCATGCTGGAAGGGGACAGCCCGGACCTGGTCAGGCGAGCTTTCCTAACATTTGACGCTGATCCCATGATCCAACAGCCCCAGCTGGTGCTCCGTGCCTCCAAAGGCACAACTCAGGACATTCTTCTGCAGGACCTGACGTCTGCCTGGAGCAGCTTCCGTCCTCCTGCTCCTGACCAAAGCTGGTTCGATAAGTTTAAGTCCAGCTCTTCACCCTTCCATGCCTTGTCGAAACGGGTTCTTCTAAATGACCTAAGCACCCTAGACACTCCCAAGTGGGCACGTGGGGATAGTTATGTGATCAATAGCAGTGGGGTTCAGTGGGGCGAAGCCCCTTTCCTTGAGTGCATTGATGGCCGTTTTTTACCCGGATGGCTACTCAGTCTCTCAATGCCATTTTATGGGTTGAAGCCAGACCTCAACCCAGAGTTCAGGTGAGTGCACTTTCATGCTGAAATGGTTTTTCATGTGTGCATGTACAAAAGAAGATATTCCTAATTTCAGTGTTTCAACGTTTTTTTGTCCATGCAGTGAAAAGGAACAATTAGTCCGTTTTTGGGTACTCTATCTGATTAATTGCATTACAGTCTTCCATCAGTACTGTATTTTTGTTTTGGTGGTGTAGGGGTGTTATACGTGTCGACGTCAACATCCAGGGATTCAGTGTGGATCAGTGTGCCAGTGGAGACTTCTGGTTTGCAAACACGCATCAATGTAATCGGACCAGCATGGAGGTGAGTGTTCTGTACACCGAACTCAAATTCAATCATTTCATATAAGACTTACTGCAGACACCATGGGCTTCCAATGTTATTGAGTTTAAGCAACACTTTACAGTAAGTTTAAATTTAAAAACTTTTATTATAGGGATTGCTCGACCAAAAAGAAAAACTTTCATCATTTATTTCCTTCACGCCGTTCCAAACTTTGCTATGCGAATACACAAAAGAAAGAAACTTTAAAGAAAGTCTCAGTGTTTAGTATTAAAAATATATTAGTATATTTTGATTAATAAAATGCTGTAAGGTTGTCAGTTTATCGTGTTTACAGTAGGTTGTTTTTGCATGGCTGGATTTCACTAACCAGGGACAAGCAGGGCTAAAAAAACACATTCAGAGGTCCACTCAAAACACTTGCCACTAAATGTCAAGAGAAAATTTATAATGAAGCGCCTTATTTTTTTATGTGTGTCTGTGAGCATGTTTGAAACTCCACTGTTTTCATCAAAATTTTTTCCTGTAATTTACACCACTAGATCTTTTTCTTTTGTATTGATGTGCATAAAAAAATGTATACTATTATATGTGTACCTGGGCCAAAACTAAAATTCTGTCATTTACTCTCCCTTATGAACCTGTACATAAAAGACGGCAAATTAGGAAATGAGTTTTTTAAATTCATACAATGAACGTCAATGATTACCAAAACGGTTTGGTTACCAACATTCTTCAAAACTCATACAGGTTTGGACTAATCTTTTTCTATATGGACAATAACTTCAAAACCCATGCACATTAATCCTGTTGCCATCAGTTCTGGCATCCCTCTATGTATATTATCAGGATATTACTTTTAAAATCCATTAGTACATCACCAGTTCGTAATGTTGCTGGATTGTTATATACATTTACCATTTCCTATTTTCCATCACCATCCTCCCACTTTTATCCAGACCTTCTATTTAAAGATGTGAGCACTGGGTGCAGGATGATCTGAAGGATTAGGTTGATAATCCTGCGATGCTCACACACTGAACCCCGCCTCCACCCAACTCCGACCCCCCTTAAACAAGACCCAGACCTCCCCATTGCCCCGTCCTACCAGAGCACAAGCTCACAGGTGTTGGCAGGTTAAGCAACGGCAGGATTTGGCACACTGAACGAATTTAATGAGAATTGAGTTGATCCACCTATAAACGAAAGGAGCAGCGTATTAATAGAACAGTGTCATGATGATGCATTTATTACATGAAACATTAGTTTGACACGATGCATGATATAGTCTCATGAATAACGTTACATATGATGTTGGATACAAACTCTGCTTTTTTAGATGGACGCAGGCAGGAATTAGTGTTGGTTTTACTTAAGAAATATGTTATAGTTTCACCGACTATTACAGCTGTGGCGAACGTCGGTCCTGGAGAGCCACAGCCCTGCAGAGTTTTGCTTCAACCCTAATCAAACACACCTGAACAAGCTAATCAAGGTCTGAATGGTTACTTAAGCTACAGGCAGGTGAGTATTAATTAGGGTTGGAGCTGAACTCTGCAGGGCTGTGGCTCTCCAGGACCGGAGTTCGCCACCCCTGGACTATTACATGGAAGATACAAAATCAACAATCAGTGCAATACAAACATTTAAAAGGATTGCAGATTGCATCATAATTTCCTCAACACCATGTTTTAAGATGAAAACAAAGGAAGGTGTTTTAAAGCTTGCTGGTGACCAACCAGTCGCCGATCGGCACAGATTTCCATATTATGGACAAAAAAATACTATGGAAGTCAATGGGAAGCAAAAAATGTTTTGTTGTCAACATTCTTCAAATTATATTCTTTTGTGTTCAACAGAAGAAAGAAACTCATACAGGTTGGGTGAGCAAATGATGACCATTTTTTTGGGGTGTACTATACCTTTAACGAAATAAGTAAAAAAACTGTTTCAATAAATTAAATCACTGTCAAATGTATAAATATATAACAAATTTTCAAGAATCAACTAAATGAGTTTAATAATAAAAAGAGACTAAAAAGAGACAGAGAAAAATTTGTTGTTGCTGTCAACAAGAATAATATCCTCTTATAAATAAGAATCATGATCTTAAGTGAGTTGCCTGATTAAATAAAGGTAAAATGGAAAAAAACATAAATGTACTGTATGTGAAAAGTGCTGGATTTCCCTGAATAAACAAATAAAGCTCTGTCAATATAATATCTCCATATTACCGCTCCATTTAGGATTTAGCTTAGATTAACTCAGAGTGAGTTTGATGTGTGGGTCAGCCGACTCTCGCAGATAAACCGCTGATGAGGGACTGACTGCACATGCAATTAATGGCAGAAAGCAGAGAGAACACAATCATACTCAGTCGCCGGGAGAACCATCACATTCATGATTTCTGCACTTTCTGCACTCTCAGGAATAAAGGTACAAAAGCGGTCACTGGGATTGTA
This sequence comes from Enteromius anoplus, assembly GCA_032359395.1. Taxonomy (NCBI): domain Eukaryota; kingdom Metazoa; phylum Chordata; class Actinopteri; order Cypriniformes; family Cyprinidae; genus Enteromius; species Enteromius anoplus. Next base: position 16,479,067 of record JAUMHG010000051.1, on the reverse strand, counting down.
ACTTTTCAAAAGGTACACATTTCCACTTTAAGGTGCCAAAATGGACCCTTCAGGTACAAACTTGTTGCTTTTAAAAAGGTATCACCCCAGTGACAGCTTTTACCTTTATTTTTGAGAATGTGGAAGCAAGACATTTGGTAACTGGTGGCACATGAGCAGACTTCATGTCTCTTTCTTTCTCTTCCCCTCAGTGTGAATCCATCCCACAACAGGGCTTCAAGATGGGACAGTACTGCTGCCGATGTAAAAAGGGCTACTACAGTCCAAATCCAGACACAGAAAACAAAAGTAAGAATCTTGAAACAATCAAAAATCAGTCACAGAGACAGCGAGTTTACAGTGGCTTCAAACTTACTTCATTGGATCATTTTTCATTTTTCATAATTCAAAGCATTAGCTATGACACTTTTTTTCTCTGGAATGAGAAATGACGTCTTTATATGTACAGTATATGTGGCAGAAATGTCATAACCATAATGATAATTAAACTGAATGACTGTATGGTTATAGGTTAAAGTGTTTAATTCAAAATTAAAATGTTAAAAATTGAAATTAAAAACTGCTGGCAATTACCAACTAAAGGTATTCTGAAGAATAATTAATTGTGGTGAAAGTATACTTGAGGCACACTTTAAATGTCTTGCATATAAAGACAGATATTATTATTAAAATATGATACAATCTTATTCAACACATTAAAACACATTTTAGGATTAATATAAAAAAATGGGCATTGAACAATCCAATTAAAAATGAAACAATAATTTGATATCAGTAATAGTCTTGAAGGAAAGGCAGTAAATATGTTAATAGATTTGAACAATACTTAGTATGAAATAAAAGTTTTAAAAACATATTACTTCTTTATAGTGCCATAAAATATAAAATACTATAAAATTAAGCTGCATGATTATTCATTATAGCTGATGATTATAGCAAAAAAATTAAAATTAAAATTATATTATAATCAACAAATGCATGGTAATCACATTATTGGCTGTATTTTAGGCTTTATTTATTTACTTATTTATTATTCATGATTGGATAAGGTTCAAATTTAGTAGAAAAGTGGTAAAGGACTAACTTTGGCACATGATTTTTGTCCAAGGTTAATCCTGAATGCTTAAACATATTTACATGTATTTTTGACTGTATGATTATAGGTTAAAGTATTTAATTTAACATTAAATTGTAGAAATAAAAATCAACTGTAAGCAATTACTGACTGTCAGAATCTGCTGTTTGTATTTATTTATTTATTTTATATATA